>PVKS010023098.1:0-14071 GCA_004027875.1 Aplodontia rufa
AACGTGTGCTGCACCTACAGGAGGTGATAATGTTGGGAGAAGAGTGTGAGTGATCTTTACATACTCAACTGGAATAAGTTCCCAGCAACAATGTTAAAGCTAGCAACAATAAAGACAGTTGCAAAACTGGAAATGTTAATTACACACTGTGAAAAGAAAAGAGACTGAAGATCTTTTAACTTAAAATATATCCTTTTTTTATATTTTGAATCTTATATCCTGTACATATGTTAACCCAGAAAAAATGTAAATGAACATGCAAAATAATTATTATTCTCAGGAAATCTTCCCACCTTAATGTCTCTTCCCTTGCCTTGGATCTTCATTGTTCGTAATCACTGTCCATGAAAGCGTGTGCCAACTAAACCAGAGAAACGTTCATTCTTTCAACAATAGTGAGCTCCTAGCAAGGCACACAATATTTCAGCAGGTACAGTACTTTGGAACATTTCCCCCCACAATGGGAAACAGCAATCCCTGCTCTTATCTGGACATAGGGCATCTCTGACAATGCAATGCAGTGTCGCATGCAGACAGCAACTCCACAGGGTGGTGACTGGTGCTCCACAACAAGGGTCACTTCAAAGGACAACAATCACTTCCAGCTCCTGCTCTATACTCATGGAAAACCTCAAGAAAAAGAGAGCATCTGAATTGTCCTCTTGAGAATAATGCATCAACAGGCAAGAACAGTGCACAGGCGGGTGTTCAAGTAGATGGGAGGGGGTGGCATGTCTAAGCTGCACCTGAGGAGCAGCTAGAGGCCCATTTTCACAGCACCTGGTTAAGGCAGAGACGCCAGAATAGACAAGGCTGGAGGGAGATGGGTGTAGAAGGGTGGAGATGCTTGTAATTATCAGGTAAATCCTAGATCAGGTCACTGCCCATCTCATAGTGCATGTTTAACATATATTCAACCTTGTAAGTCATGCTGGAGACATGGTCAAGATTATAATTCTGCTCTATGCCCAGATACAATTTACCATCTGTAATTTACTAGAGCTAGGAAGTAGCCCTGGCAGAGTACGAAGATGTCATTTATTTCCATTCTTTCTGCTGGCTGTAAAACTGTGAAGTAAACGACAGAATTGTGTTCTAAGATCAAGGAACTTAATGAATAAAAATTCTAGAAGTCTAAGCTTATTAAAACCTCTGTGATTTACATGCTGTTTTCTTACTGAGGTCAAAATCTGTCTGGGCTAAACCTGTATTTGTCAGGACAAAGAAAAGAACAGTGATCCTTGTTAAAGGATGCAGAGGACCCTATTCAAATAAGAGCTGTGCATAGAACAGTTGGCTAATGAAAACCAGACTTCAGCATTTTTTCTATGCTGGACTATTTTGAATTCAAACTTCACATATTTTAAAGAAACGCTGAACTACATTTTCAAGAAATAAAGTCACTCTTCAGAAGAGGGATGCACGGTTTGATGCTTATGGAAGAGACTTTAAATTTCTCCAAATGCCTTTGGTGTGGACCGTCCTGGCGTGGGTGTAATTTATTATTTGTCCCATCAGTGGACTTGAGTTTCAAAAAGAACTGGAAACAAATCAGACCCACCAAGATGAGGCAATATCCCTGGAATTCTGGAGATGACTCCATGAATCCCAAAACTATTTCTGGTTACTTGGCCAAACTCAAGGCAGCGTTTGTTTCTGTCAGCTGAGAGAAAAATGCATCCTCTTTTGTGAAATATGGCAGCTACCATCAGCCCTCAAACCATCAAAATCAGTTCATGCTGACTAAATATACTCCACATTTCAGAAAATAACTTCTTTTAAATACCACATTTTCATTTGCTTTGAAAAATGCAGTAAATGAATAGCTCTCAGGTAATAACTATGCACTAATCTGTTTTCTGTATGATTCTTATATTAGTGATTAAAATTTTTATTTTGCATGGCCAAAGTATCCTAATGTAATTAACATGGAATCAAGGAAACCTCTGCATAGCCCCATGTGTATGGATTTCTAATTTTGAAACTTTTTGCAATTAGCAAAGACCAAACAAAGAAAATGAACATTTACTAAGCTCCAACGATGTGCTAGGCACACTGAATAAAGGATATATTTAAGAATTCTGAAATGAAGTTGGGCACAGTGCCCCATGTCTGCAATCCCAGTGACTTGGGAGGTTGAAGTAGGAGGATCACAAGTTCAAACCCAGCCTCAGCAACATAGTGAGGCCCTGAGCAACTTTGCAAAACCCCTTCTCAAAATTAAAAAAGATTAGAAAAAAGGACTGGAGATGTGGCTCAGTGGTTAAGCACTGCTGGGTTCAATTCCTGGTATCTGTCCCCTCCATTAAAAAAAAAAAAAAAAGAATTATGCAATGAAGAAATAAAAGCACACAATATTCCAACCACACAGTAGCAGTATTACACATTCTCCTCCCCACACACACAAAAAAATAAAACAAAGTGTTTAGCAAGCTAGTACTCTGAAGTTCCTTCCGACTTTAAAATTTTATCTCTATAAAATATTTAAAAACTAATTCCAAGGTAGAGAAACAAGCCTTTTAATTTTTTAAAAATTTTTATTGGTGCATTAGAGTTGTGCATAATGAAGGGCTTTGTTGTTACACACTCATATATGCACTCACTCTAACAATATAGTTTGGTCCATTTCATTCCCCACACCCCGCTTCTCCCTCTCACTGGTCCCTTTCCTCTACTGAGCTCCCTTTGGTTATATATTTTTTAACTTTTTTCATTTTTAATGATTGCCTGGGAACTATTTAGTATCTCAGAAGTGAAAGTATACTATATTTGTATTTCACCTTTTCCCTCTCTTCCTTCCTCTCTGCTCCCATTCTTTCTTTTACTCAACTAGGCTTCCTTTCTTTGGTTAATTTGCATTTGGTGGATCTTTATGCAATCTTGTCCTTCCCTGACCTTTATCTTTATTTTACTCTAGCTTCCACATATGAGAGAAAACATTTGACCTTTGTGTTTATGTGTTTGGCTAATTTCACTTAGCATGATTTTCTCCATTTCCATCCATTTGCCAGCGAAGGTCATAATTTCATTCTTTTAAATAGCTGAGTACAACCTCATTGTATATGTGTAAGTGTGTGCCTTTCTTAATCCATTCATCTAACAATGGGCATCTGGGTTGATTCCATAATTTAGCTATTGTAAATTGTATTACTATAAACATTGATGTATTATGTTGCTGCAGTATGCTGATTTTATAACTTCTGTGAAAATACCCAGGTGTAGGATAGCTGGGTCATATGGGAGTTTGATCCCTAATATTTTTAGGAGTCTCCATATTGCTTTCCAAATGGCTGTACTAGTCTGCAGTCTCACAAATAATGTACAAGAGTTCCTTTCCTTCCAGAACTTCTCCAGCAATTGTTTGTATTCTTGATCTTTGCCATTCTGACTGGAGAGAGATGAAATCTTAATGTAATTTTGATTTGCATTTCCCTGATACATTTATTGGCCTTTTGTGTTTGTTCTGTTAAGTTTCTATTTAGTTCTTTTGCCCATTTATTAATCAGGTCGTTTGTGTTAAAGGGTATTAAGATTTTTGAGTTCTTTATATATTCTGGAAATTATTCCCCTGTCAGAGGAGTAAGCTGGCGGCCACGATTTTCTCCCATTCTGTAGGCTCTCTCTTCACATTCTTGATTTATTCCTTAGCTGTGCAGAAGCTTTTTAATTTAGTGGCATCCCACTTTATTGATTCTTGTTTTTATTTCTTGCGCTTTGGGGGTCTTAACAAGCTATTTTATATCTGACCCTTTAGGGGGAAAATGCTACAAAATTCCAAGCCAAAACAATGATTATTCATTGAATATCTATGGTGGGCATAATAAAACTCACCAGGAAGATGACCGTACGCAAGTAACCTTTCTGAAAACTAGTGTAATCACGCATGTATGCACGTGTGTATACACGAAGTTTCTTAGCTTTGCCTTATTACAAATTACTATCATACACTGAGATTTATGAGTAAAACACCTGGATGCCAGTTCTGGAGTCCCTGTCACTGCACAGAGAGGCAGCACAGTGTGTGGCACAACATGCTAACTCAGCTGTTACCAAGGGTTCAATAAGATGCTCCAGTTCTACTTATGCAGATAGTGATAGTAAGTTCTCTTTTTAAGGTTCAATTTTAGTTGTATTCGGAAAACAACAAACCTTTAGAGCTGGCAAAAGCATTATGCCCATCTAGTTTCTTCACTGTATAGATGAGATGATGAACTGAGGAATGATTAAATGTCTCCTCAAACTAGCAGGGCTAGAGGTCTCTTATTTCTCAGGATCAACACCTCCTACCCGATTTTTATCCTCTGAACTGTTAAGTATAAATTTTAAATAATCTTTGTGTCCCAAATCATTACTGAATATGGAATGGTCATCTGGGTGCTTCCTGAAATTTTAATACCAGCAAACTCTGTTGAGTAAATCACATGAGCTTTCAACTACCTTAATCCTATTACCTCAAAAATTGGCTTTATCTTAGGCCCACTTACCCTTGTAAAACAAGAATTAAAAGTTTGTAAAAATCTACAGCCCCACTCTTCCACTTGTGGCCATAACTTATTTTCAACCACAACCAGTATTTTAGGCAGCAGAGAGAAAAGCCTAAAGCCTTAAAAACATGTAATGTATTCACTTGACCACAGCACTCTGGACTTTTGTATCTCATTGTGAGGATTGGGAAGGTCTTAAAAAAGCACATCTAAAACAAAACCATCAAATAAAAAAAAAAAAAAACAAAGCGTAGAGTACTGGAAGGAAGATTAAAAGAGAAGAATAATAAAGCCAAGAGTAAGAAGGAAACACAAAATTCATAGCATGGGACTTAGAAGTTCACTATCTGACTCCGTCAGAGATGGAAACCACATCTGGACAGGACTCACATCATCCATCAGCTAAACGCAAGCCATGATTTGAAAGCGGAAGCACAAAGGTTGCTGGAATTAAGATTAGCAAATTTCCCTGGTGGTTCCTCATCAAGAGTCCCACCTGTAACATCATGGCGTGTCCTCTTCAATACTGAAGTGTGCTGGGTCTTTTCTCACTCTCTCAGTATAGGCGAGTGGCCTAGTGCCAAATAAGGACAAGACAGACAGCCCATCTCACTGTGCAGAAGTACGGGCAAAGAAGGCCAAATTCTCCTTAGAGAAGAACCTGGCTTTACTCCAATTTCCAGACAAGGCAATTAAAATCACAAAGCTTAGCGCCTGGTCGCCTGGTCACTATCATTTTAGCCTGGAAAGTGTACAAGTCAGGCATTCCTCATTGCCTATGAAAGTAATTTGTAAGCTGTGTGATTGGGGGGCGGGCAGTGAGAAGGGAGCCTGGTAATTTTCTGGTCTCTACAAAGCATGATTCAACAAACTCTAACAGAAATTTTGCCATTAACATTTGTACGTCTTGTAAATTTTGAGAAATAACAACAGCTGGTTTCATCTTTTCCTGCCGAGACATCTTTTCATCCTTTTTTTATTTAACAAGAGGAATTCCAGGTTAACTTTAAAAGCTTATAAAAAAGGATATGAGAAGGCTGAATTCTACTCAAAAGAAACCATAAACCAGGGATGAATGAATGAATGTGATATGCCGTAGGTAATAAACAAGTCTAATTTAGCAAAATTAAGCCGTTTCAGTAGAACCTGCTCTGGGCCAGTAATACAAACTAGCTTGAGGTGTGCAATGAAAAGCCCAGCTGTTGCACTTCAGCCACAAATAAGACCACAGAGACCAATGTTCTCTGGATGGCAGGCACAATCCATGAAGGATGGGTCATCCTGCTTGGTGTGCAAGCCCCTTACACAGCCATACCCAGTTCATAAAGGAATCACTCTTCAGCTGGGCTGTGCTCTTTGGAAGCTGTTTCCCAGGCCTTATTATTAAGGTAAGAGACCATAAGGTTCTGAGCATTTTCAGTATTAGAACCTCAGCTGGATGAAGTGTACACCCTCCTTCCATAACGAAGTAACTCAAAGTTAATAGCTCTGGAAACTCGGGGAGCATGGGAGGAGGGTAAGGGGGATTGGAAAAAGGACACTATTCTTTTCTACCCCCTTCAGACCCCCTCTAGATCACCTACTAGGTAGGTAGTGACTAGCATTTGCTAATGAAACATAAAAGAAGAGAAACAGATCGGATTGTATTTTAAGTAAGTGCCATTTCACAAAACTTCATGCATTTATTTTTATACAGGTATGTCCTGGGTCAGGATGTAAACTGCTTTTTTATGGTTGCTTGTAACAAAAAAATAAATTTTGAAAGCAATTTCCTTCAACCCTGGGTGGTGGGGCAGCACAATATGGTGGTTGCACCACCATCTCAGGAACTAGACCATCTGGATCCCAGGTACTAAACACCTCTATGTCTTAGTTTTCTTTATGTACGAAGTGAGAACAATAACTATAGCTCTATAATGGGGCTAGCTGGAGGATTCAATGAGTTAATACATGTAAAGCCCATAGAATATACAACAGAAATTAGATATTAGGAGTAACAGGGGATGGCAGAAAAAGCAAGTGTCTCCTTTCCTACCTAGGAGCAGCAGTAATTCTCTCCACTGCTTCCCTGGGCTTCTCTGAATGATGCTAATGGGGCCTTAGGGAAGGCCTGTATGCACAGCTCTCTCAAGGCAAGGGATGAATTTTCAGAAGACATCCATGAGGGTTCCCATTACCTGCTTCACTGACATGAGAAAACCTGTATTACCACTGTCTCCTTGCATTCTTACAACAAAACAGCTAGTTAAAGCTAGTTGCTAGGCTTTATTCCCATAGCAGGGAGGCTTCACCTATGGCTTCCAGAGAGCTTAAGCCTAGCGTCCTTTGGTATCTACTTGCCCTGTGGTGAGCTGTGGAAGAATTGCTCCCCAGTTCTCTCTTCAAGTCTCACATGGACAATGGGGCACACAGGCAAGTCTGTCACTTAGTGAGTTGTGCAACCACAAAGTAAAACACTGATCTCCTCTTCTTTCCTCTTTAATCTTATAGAGGAGAAGGTGTTCAGGGAAACAAAATTGTCTATAGTGGTATCTGTTGCAACTAGAGAAGTTTCAGCCACGTCCTACGAAGTGTGAAGTTCAAGTGTATGTCCTCAAGTGTTGACAGGTCTTCCGGAGCTCTGCAGAACGCCAGGGTCACACAGCGCTCCACTCTGAATCCTAATTGCCACCTACAGGACCACAGGGAAGCTCTTACTCAAATCTTGTGTTCTTAATTTGCATGGCAGAACTATCAAGAGAAAAAGAAAAGCAGAGGGGAAAAATAAGCAGAATGACCAGAAGTCCTCATGAGTAGGAGGGGACAGCATTGTGCTGAGCCAAGGGAGAGGGCGTGCAACAATGCAGAGTCATTGTGTACCTCAATATTCTCCGACATAATGCTACAGGATCCTGTGGTGGTGAGACGGTTTAGGAGAGACAGTGAAATGGCTAGGTAGTCAGGACAGGGGGGCCCCTATCAAGAGCTAGGTGGCAGAGGCAGAGAGTGATTGACAGGGTATGCTCAGGGCATTCAAATGCAAAAAGACCTTGAGGCTCACCCTAGTCCCTGACTAAGATGGGGGTGGTCACAGGTGGATACTAGGAAGTATTTGCCACCTTTTGTTTTAACCAATGGTGATCTTGACCAGTTTCAATGCCTGTTTTACATAGATTTTGACCAATGGAGTTGATGCATTTCTCAATGCCTGCTTTGCATGAGTGTTAATTATGCTCATACCCCAAATCTATATAACCCCTGGCCTAACCTCCATTAGACGGTGTCCTGCTTCCAGGTACCCCTCCGCCTTGCGGAGTCTCTGCTGGTCTTCCTAAATAAATCCCACTCCTTTTACTCCTCCTTCCGTGGTTGTCCGTGGATTTTATTCTTCAAATTCGCGAGACAAGAACCCAGGAGATTGGCGCCGAATTCCCGGGATGAATTTCCACCACACCAAGAGCTGCAACACCCAGCTTTTAGCTGGAGAGCTGCTAACACTTTCGGCTGCAGACACCTGCAGCCAGCCCAAATTCCCAGTTTTAACTGGGAATGGCTGCAAACACTAGAAGCGGGCTGTTTTGGCTGCTAGAGTCTGTAAAGCCCCAGACTCCATTCACCAGCGGGAACAGAGAATCCGGCCTCATCTCAAAAACCCCGCATCAGTGGGGTGCAGAGGACTAAACGTGCCGCAAGGGACATCTCTTCAGGAATTACCTAAGCCCACAAAAGAGTGGTCAGCACACTAAAGTACTCTGCACACCACCGAATAAAACTGAGTGTATGAGAAATGCTTTTTCTGGCTTGGATGCATTTAAAAGCTTCTCTAGGCAAGGACAGCGGGAAATGACACTTAAAATAGGTAAGAACAAGAAAATGTTAAAGGGTCAGAACAAGAAAATGTTAAAGGGTCAGCACAACATCTGACTCAACGCACCCCAAGCTGCATGTGAGAACGCAACTCCGTGAGACAGTTGAGGAAATGTTTTCATACAATCAGAGCATCCACAGCTGAAAGCACCACACCCTTCCCCAAAGCAGATGACTTCAGTCCCCTTCCGTTGCAGGAGAGGGTCCTCAGTCAAATCACTGACGCTGACCTTACTTATGACCCCAACAGCTTATTGGAAAACAAAGTAGTTGTTCTATCAATGCAGCCGATTGTGCCACATTTGTCTCTGAAAAACCTTTCCTAGTTAAACTAAGGCATGAAAACACCAGATCAAGTTGAGTAAAGAGCTCAGTATGCTGTGAGAGCTTGGCTGGGAGGAATGTTGAGGGTTCTGGAAAATACATTACTGAATGCAGTGTATCCTCTGAACAGTTTACAACACTTACCCCATCAGTAGATCACAGCAATGCCTGTCAACTTTTCTCTGCAATTCTTGTCAAAGCCACATGCTGAAGGGAGTTAGATAAAACTTCAGCTAGTTTCCAGCACTCTCTCCAAGAGTGTGCGAACGAGCTCACATGCATGCACACACGCGCGCGCACTCACTCGCACACAAATGGAGTGGGGTCTCCTCAAATCCCCTAAGCGCGCATTCTTGCAGTAATGAAGGATAACTCTCTATATAACCCAACAACAAGACAGAAAACTAGTTTGGACCAGTCAAGAAGGGGTTTGTGGGGCTGGAGTGGTGGCTCAGTGGTTAAAACACTTGCCTGGCACGCATGAGGACGCAGGTTCGAATACAACTAAGAGTCAGAGCAACAAAAACCACATGAAAATCTAAATAAAATTAATTCTATCTTTCTCACTGTCCATCTTAAAAAAAAAAAGATGAAGAAAGTTTTGTGGTTTGAAAAAGTCATGTGTTTTCAAAGTACTGACATGCCAAAACACAGTTTATTATGAAGATCATCATCAGAACTGGGAAAATCACCTTGGGAAAAATCACCCTTTTGGTCTTTGATGCTATAACCACTATGATTCATTTTTCCTGTATTCCAGATAACTAGTATTTTATGGTATTAAATTGTTTCCTAAACTCATGAACTATCTTCAAGTTCTTCCAAAGTTCTGAACTAAGTTTAAGGCCAAGGTTTTCTGATTCTCTAAAGCATCAAAGGGATTTTGATACTCATGCCATCTCCCAAAACAATACATGCTCAGTGCTTTATGAACTAAACTACTTACAGGAGAAATCTGGCACATTCTCTTTTCAATGGTTATTATAGGCAAACAGACAACGTTTAATGCTACTTTTCATATGAAATATTTTCTATAAAATGCGATAATGAATAAGTAACTTCAGAGTCACTAAACAGGATTTTGTAAAGCCATATTTGTGAACAAGAAAAGCCGATACCTAGAAAAAGAACACAGACTAATTTTCAAAGTGAATGACAACACTTTGAACATATAGGCATATCCACCACAGGTAGACGGTTAGGGAAATATTTCTACAATCCTTTTTGAAAAGAGAATGTGCTCATTCTTTTATTCTATGCTATGCACTTTTTTTGTACTCTTTATTTTCTAGATGTAGTTATTATTTTTAGTATAAGAAGAGAGGGAGGGAGGAAAAAAGGAAGGGAAAGAAGAGCTATTTTACCAAATAGAATATTAACCTATTAAAAACCTATTTTCTGGGGCTGGAGCAGTGGCTCAGTGGTTACAGTGCTTGCCTGGCATGCGTAAGTATGCGAGTTCGAAGTCTCGGAGCAACAGAAGCCATGTGAAAAACTAAATAAATCTCTTTCTCTTCCCTCTCACTGTCCCCTCTTTATTAAAAACAAAAAACAAAAAAAAAAAACTATTTTCTGTTGCATTTAAAGCTGGTAAAGTCTCCAAAACAGACTATGGTATTTAATTAATAAAATAATTTCAGGGGCAAGCAAAAGAGAGCATATGTCTCCCAACTATATGGCCTACCTACTTGTTGCAATTTACACAAGAGTATGCCACGGCCTAAAATAAAATTGTTTCTTCTGACATTTCTACTGTGTATTTCGCTGAAAAGTTCTATGCAAAAGGCTCACAGATGCCATGCTCGTTTCACTCAAAATGTTCCAAACACATGCCACTGAGTAAAAGGGTTAACAGCAATGACAGCTACACATGCAAAATGAAATCCGTCTTTCTAGTCACCGCCATAGCCTCATCTCTATGCAAAGAACCGCCACACAGATAAGACAAACAGCCTGCAAGACCCTTAAGACTTTCGAAAAGGATATGTGACAGTCACAGCTCAGTAGGGAATGTGGCAAATTCTGTTACTCTATAGATGAAAAATTTACCCTAGATAATAGTAGGTTTCTCAAGCCCATTACAAATCAGAGTACTTTTGTAGTCTTATTATTCTATCAACTGCATGGTTCCCATATTTGGGGAGACTGGATGCTACATTCATCAGCATTTTGCCCCCCAGTATGACTGACTCACGAAAAGGTGCTGCCTCTTAAATGTTTAGGCTTCAGATTTAGTCTGCATCTCCTGCCTCTTAGTAAATAGCATCCTATCATTCCTAGAAGTTGTCCTGCAGAGGCAGTGCAAACCAAAATAAGCCAACAACAGGAGATCAGTACATGGACTGAACTTTGGATAAATAAGAAAATAACCTTTTATATATCTAACTGCTAGTCCAGAAAAACAGCATTTGTTCAATTTCTCAGTTCACCTAGCAAAGTTCCTGAAATAAAGGGTGACCATAACTGAGAATCTGGGGGTTGTGTTCCTCTGCCAGAGGAAAGAGAAAGAATCAATAAGCATCTACTCAGCAGGAAAATGCGGTGATCAGAAAGAAGTGTGCCACATGGAAAGGCAACCTTGGCTGGCAAGAGGGAGTCATTTTCTTTATATAGTTTCTGTTCACCTCTGAGGCAGTCCAAATGATCTGGCCTGCAATCTTGGACAGTGCACCCTTGCTAAAAGTTAGTCAACTAGACTCCTGGGAGAAAAAATTCAACTTCATGACTGTCTCGAATGCCAATGGGATTGCTGGCAAAAGCATTCTGTATTCCAAGTTCAAATAGTAAGGGAGTTTACTAAATTACAAGCCAGAATCACAAAATTTAAATTGAAAAACCAGCCAGGTTGGAGGCATGGGTAATGTTCTTTGTGTTTGTTGAAGTCTGCCTAGCAACTACTGGCAATTTCTGAAAGCGCGTTCATCCTGGAAAAATAAATACCAGCCAAAATGCCAATGTGGTTCTAATTGTATACCTCTTCCCGCTCTAAAACGTATCATCAGCTTCCCTACTTTGACCTACAGTACAAAGGGCACAATAAAGTGCATGAGAAAAAGAAGAGCTGCGTGTGTGTGGCAGGGTGGGGGCACCGTCCTTTCTGTCCATGCAAAGTGAAGTATTTGTTCACATAGACCTTTTAGAAATGTGAACATAACAAGAAAGTTCATCAAACAGAAGAATTAACATTTAAAAGAACTTTTCTTCTAGCTTAAAATACACACATAACAATACTAATGATACTTTTGAACACATACTAAAACATCAAACTGATAGGGGATGATCTCTTCCCTGCTTTCAATTTATACTTTTAACCAGGAGGATACAGGAGAAATATCAGATTTTGCATATCTTTACAGAGAAGGCTTTTTCTTTTCATAAGACTACCTGCTTCCTGACAACAGTAACCAAATTAAATTCAATTTTATTTTCAAAGCTTACAAATATTTAAAAGTCAAAGCAAGAAAATACTTGTTCTTATCTCGTTTTTCCAATCATTCTCATGTGGCCCTAGATGTGTAACTCCATGGTGTCATAAAAGGAGCCAGCTGTGGAACTCCAGGAAGCCTATATGCAAGGCACATGGTGCTTGCTAAAAGCAGAGGCTGCCCAGGCCCTGGGGTGGCCGGGGTCTGTTACTGTGCTGTCTGCTGCCCAGGCTAATATGAGAAAAGGCTGAGCTGCTTCAGGGATTTGGCTCTAGAAAGCTAAACTATTTGCCTTACACAACAACTTCTTGGTCTCAGGTGGTGGAATCAGGGCCAAGCACACAGGCGGTAGTAGCCGTGCGACGCTGGCTGAGTCAGTGAAATTCTCTGAGCCAGTTTTTTTTCTCTAAAATAAGAATGAGGATACAGAGTTTCTGCAAAGATTAGGAGCTCTCTTGTGCAGCAAGTGGCTTAGTGGAATGCCTGACACATTATCAGTACTTGGGGAAGTGTAGCTATGGATTATAATTGGCATCATTAGAAATATTAGTAACAATAGAATTTATAATACAGGCTAGATAATCACTTTATTTAACTCAGCTGGAGAAATAACATCCATGGAGATTGTCTTATGGTAGCTTGTGTAGCTCATACTAGGTACTCTAAATTTCTAACTTTTGCAGAATTGCCTAAGTCGTATTAACATATCATAAGCAGCAAATATATGATTTCTTGTTCTGAGACATAATAAGAAACAACTCTGTTTTAGCAAGATGGTTGCCACTGAGGACACATCCTACTCTCGGCACACTCTGCAGTCTCTCCTTTAGGAAATTAACAGAAGCTTTTCCAAGGTTCCTACAGCAATAAATCTTGTGATCTTCCATTGCAAATTTCCTCTTGTATTATTTTCAGACTGTATTTTTAAATGTGAATTCTTAAATCACTTCAAATCTCCCTTTGGAACAAGGATAAAATCATGTATTGCAAAACTTGACCACTCTACTATTCAGGATTCATTCTGAAATTATAGGAATTTTGTATTCAACCCAGCGCAGCCAAGCCCAAGCTTGGAGGTAACTAAAAAAATATTCTGATAGACAGGTGGTGATAGGCAAGGAGGAGGAAACTGCCTCAGGAAATATTTGGGAAGTTTGACAAAATTAGATGCAAAGAAAGAAGATAGCCAAGAGTGCTGTAATCAGAGTAGGGCACTTCAAATCACTGCATGTAGCAAACGCTCTTGGAGATACAAGCTTGTCACGTAAGCGAGAACATTAGTTCTCCCTCCAGTCCTCACATCCCTATCTGCAAATGGTACCATCATAAATCCTGCAGAGGACTGATCAGCCACAGGGATTGCAATTCCCAGTTTTACCTTGCGAAGATCAACTCAGCTTTCCTTTAAGATTAGTTGAAAAATCAGAAAATACAAAACTTCATTCACTCGTGTCTGAGAAAAAACATACCTATTTTACAAGCCTATTAATAAATAACACTTCATAGGTATCTGGAGGTGTGAAAATAATAATAAAGGCTATATATGTGAAAAAAAAGATGTATGAATAATAAAATAGAGTAGTCCCTATTTTCAGGGGCACACATGTTTTGGTGATTTGCATAATGGACTGATAGACTGTGCACTCAATCCCAGCTTCCTGTGAGAATACTGGCAGTTGAGAGGACAGGCTGGACCAAGGCAACAGAAATGATGACTGCACAGCGGGACGCAAGGGAAAGGTCATGCAAATGTTCTCAGTTCACTAGGAACTCATTACAGGAAGAACTCTACCACATTCCAGGACTAAGGCCAGCCTAGAACTCATCTCTGTGACCCTCTCTTCTCACCAGAGTCACTATTCTACATCCTGGAACGTAACACACATGCGCTGAATAAACATTTCAGGGAAACCAGGCTAGGATCTACACATGATGGTCACAGCTCTTGCCCTCTAGCATCTTACACAACTTGGGGATTGAAATGCCACAAGG
>PVKS010023098.1:14171-32934 GCA_004027875.1 Aplodontia rufa
AGAAATCTTAGCACAGTTCCCCATGATCATATAAGAATTCATACATGTTGAGGTAATTGTTACTTTAGCCATCTATCATACTGTTTCCACTTGTATTCTAGCTTCCACAAATGAGAGAAAACATTCAGCCCTTGAGTCTCTGAGTTTGGGATACTTCACTTAGCAAAATTTTTTCCATCTCCATCCATTTGGCTGCAAATGCCATAATACCATTTTCTCTAATAGCTGAGTAGTATTCCATTGTATATATGGACCTCAGTTTTTGGATCAATTCATCAAGTGAGGGGCATCTGGGTTTGTTCCATAACTTAGCTACAGTAAACTGGGCTGCTATAAACACTGATGAAGCTGTATCTCTATAGTAAGCCAATTCTAGTTCTTTGAGGAAGATACCCAGAAGTGGGATAGCTGGGTCAAAAGGTGGTTCCAGCCCTAATTTTTTGAGGAGTCTCCACACTGCTTTCCAGAGTGACTGAACCAGTTTACAGTTCCACCAGCAATGTTTAACAGTGTCCCTCTTTTCCCACAGCCCCTCCAGCACTTGTCATTGTTCGTATTCTTCATTTTTTTGCCACTCTGACTAGAGTGAGGTGAAATCTCAGTGAAGTTTTGATTTGCATTTCTCTTATTGCTAGTGATGTAGAGCATTTTCTCATATGATTATGGGCTTTTTTGCCATAATTTTTTTTAAATTCCTTAAGGGAAGTTCTCTCTATATAAGCACATTATTAACCAAATAGCCAATTCACCCTTCTTTACAAAGTGCAGAAGCTGTTTCCTAAAATACAAATGATAAGCTTTGCTGTGTTATTAGAACTTAAGACTACAAATGACTAGTGTCTTTAATGATTGATAAGTGAACAGCCCAAGACACAAAGGTATTACCCCAACATTTCTGTTCAGCTGTTGTCACTACTTGAAAGATATTGAGCAACATGAATACACCCAAAAATCACAATCAACCTAGAGGGCACCAAATCAGCCCCTAAACTCAGGAAGACCTTTATCTCCAACAAGCCCTAGAAAAATTCCAAGAAAAGAAAGGGTGTGACAGCTAGACCACAGCCCAAGTACTGCCCTAATTTAAATGGCAAACAAAACTCATATCTGTGCCACACAGAGCAGATAATGAATTGTGCCATCACATGACAGCTTTGCCTGATCACTTCCTGGGGACTGGACTGTTCAGATCAATTTAAAGCCCTCCACCAACTCTGGTTGCTCTATAAAAAGAAATTACTTACCAACTGCCTTGACACCATCAGTAATGAACTAATACATCAGATTAATATGCTTCCTTATGCCTGCTGAGGCTCAGCTCAAAGGAACATATCACCATTTGGGAAGAACTGTAAGAAGACTCCTAAGTCTTTTTAGAAGACTTAGAAAAAAAAGCACAATCATATCCTTGATGGGAAAGATTTCTTAAATGAGTTGGTAAGTGGGAGGGCAAAGAATTACTTTTTTAACTTGATACAAATACTTTAGAAAATTTCTATCTATTCAAAGCAAATGATGGAAATTTACCTACATACTCTTTACAACTTATTTTATTTTGTTAAAAAAAATTGAAGGGTTCCTTTTCATTCATTGTATTCCTCCATTTAACAGTCCCATTCCCACTTGTTTCTTTCATAGATGTCCTAGCATCAATAATTATTTTGTTGTATCTTGTCTATACCTTTCATTCAAATTTCTGTTTGGTACATTATGTCAATACCCAAGTTGGAATTCTTCACCCTGTATTCCTAAGGCCCAGCACAGCACCTGGCACACACTGGTGGACTCAAAAATATTTTTATTTTTAAAACAAATTTATCAGGCTGGAGCGGTGGCTCAAAAGCTACGGTCCTTGCCTCGCATGTGCAAATACACGAGGTCAAACCCCAGCACCAGGTACACAATGGCGTGTCGGAGCAACGAAGGCCACATGAAAAACTAAATAAAAATTGATTCTTTTTCTCACTGTCCCTTCCTGTCTTTAATAAATAAATAAATAGATTTATCATGTTATTCATTCATTTGCCAAGTATGTGTTGATTACTTCTTTATTTGGTGGCTACAACAATCACTTTAATATTCAACAAATGTCTATAAACTGCATGTGAAAACATCTTTGGTCTCAGGGACTTAAGAGGTCACAAAAAGGAAGGAACAGGAATCTGATTTCTTTAGAATTTGACTTTACTTGTATTACCTCAAACTTTTATCTATAAGGAAGCTGAAATATAGCTTTCTTTAATATGGATAATTAACTACATCTCCTGATATGCCTGTTTATTGATAAACATTTTGGTACAAGCACCTGACAATCACTTTGGTTTCTTCTCATACAACACACTCAGTATCCAAACAGTAAGAAAATCTATAAGAAATGCTGTCACTACAAGGAACATTGTCATTAAACATACATTGGCATATGCTGTAACGTCAGAACAACAGTATAAATTCAATTATTTTTTAAAACCAATCCTTTCTAAGGCACTTACATTGCTTAACTTACTGAACATTGTTTCTACCAGAAAAGGAAATACAAAACAATACTTCTTTGTGTTTAAAGAGAAACAACAACCATTTATGTCCAAATTTTGGTTAATGAGAGCTAGCTAGCTATAAAGCTCAGGGCAAACCATGAACTCCTTGGTACACCTGAACTCATGTTGTTCAGGATGATTAACCTCAACTGATTCCAATGGTTGGCTCATCACTGAGGATCTTTCTGTTGCCTTACGTGATTAAAGAGTTAAAGAAAATCTTGGGCAAATATAAAATGGGACAAAAATCTCACATGAAGCAATGACACTCTGAGTGACACCTTAGACCCTATTTTGATTTATTGGGAACACTTGGATATATATCTTACTTAAGTAACGGAAAACAATAGAATTTCATTTAGACAGTAGAAACAAGTTAAGTTCTATTGTAGATCATGGTTACTATAGTTAATAACAATGTATTGTATACTTTCAAATTTCTAGCAGAGTAGATTTTAAGTGTCCACCACAATATAAAAAAAAAGCATATGAGGTAATACGTACATCAACTAGCTTGACTTAGCCATTCCACAATGTATACATATATCAAATCATCTTGTTGCATACCATAATTCTATTTAATCTGGTAATTGTAAGAAGAGGGAGGGAGGGAGGGTAGAAGGGAAGGATGGAAGGAAACAAGCAAGGAAGAGAAAGAAAAAATGGGAAAAAAAAGAATTCCAGAGCATTAGCAACCATATAATTCTACCCCTCCCTTGAAGAACAGAGAGCAAGAAGCTGAGAGAAGACAGCCAGCACTGGGATTTCTCCCCATCCTGCACGCTTACCACAGTAAGAAGCGGTGGCTCTACTGGTACAAGGAGTCTCTGGACCTCCTCACTTCCCAGAGCCACAAAACCCACAGGCAGCTGAAGGGACGCATGGGCTCTTTGGAAGAGGAGAGCTTTCCAGTCTGAACTCTGGGTGACCCACATATGGATGCAGTGAGACACTGGTCCACTTCTCAGAAGCACCCAGACCAAAAAGAGGGGAAACGAGTTAGGGGTTGAGGGGAGCCTAAGACAGGAAGAGAGCAAAGAAAGCCAGAGTCAAATAAATGAGGCGTTCTTCCTTCAATGACAGCTTGAGTTATCCCAATTCAGACCCACATTTCAAAAAGAGCATGAAACTTCCCACATTTCCCATCTGACATTTTTTAACACTTTTTTCAAATGCCCTTTTTGCATTCCATAATTACTTACCATAAAGCACATTTGTTATTTTCTGCAATATTAAAGAGATGAATAAAAATTCTGACTTCTAATTGTACATGAACCACCTCACTATTTCTGAAAAGCAAGATAAGTCCTAGTAAGTCACTATTTCTGCCAAGCGGTCTCTTATGAGTTCCTCTAAAGGTCTCTACTTCAACTTCAAAGTCAACATATTAGTTACAATTATATTCATTTTCAACCTCCAAAACAGCTCTCCTACTAGATGCCACTGTCATTTTCATATTGAAACCCTTAAATTATCCTTAATTTTTTTTGTGTTGCTCCGTTTCATTCCCCTGCATCCTATCAAGATCCTTCATTTCAACATCCTGATATGCACCCTTGTGTCTTCCTGTCTGAATTCCTCCCCAAAGGCCTTCTTCACTTTATCAGTCCTGTTTAAATGACTTGTCAATGTCGCCACAGCACTCAGTCACGTAACACCCTCGGTCCATCAGACCTGTACTAATTCCTCTGTTATGACAATGGACCTCCAGCAGCCCCCAGCAAAGCACCTCCGCTCAGTCAACAACTGACAGCTACTACCTCACTGGGTCCTTGCAGAGGTCTCACACAGTGCCCTGCTTCAATACTCAGTAAAAGCTCTCAAAACAAAAGCAAGGCACAGCTCCCACCCCTGGGACCAGTGGGCCAATGGGCCACAGAAGGGGAAGTAATGAGTAATCTTTCAAGGACTTTGACCACCTCAGAGCAAAGAGCCATGAAGTCTCAAGCTGAAAGCAATGCAAGCAGAGGGAAGAAAGATAACATGCCCCAAACCCAAACTGGCATATTTTTCTGTAGTTGAGACACAAAATGTTTCTGGAGCCACAGAGACAGCTCCTAAAACAAGAGGTTGCTTGGATTTTCTTTTTATCCCATTCTTCCAAAAAAAAAAAAAAAGAAAAGAAAAGAAATATTTTTGCATCCAAATACAAAGTTCAGTTTTCCCTGATTGCTTATTGATAACAAACCCTGTTCTGCCTTAGTCTATCACCCTGATAACTTCTCATTTCACAGTGAAGGACCAACTAACCTATTACATGGGACCTTACCAAAACTAACACAGGAAGGAAGGGGATGAGATGGAAGGATATGGGAAGGTAGAAGGAAAGGAAGGAAACACTTTTATTCTAAAATGCAAAATATTTAAACATTTTTAAATAAAAACCAATAAATGAAATCTTTTCCCCATATAAGAATTAGAAAATAGTATAAAACTTAAAATCACTCAACTCTAAACTGAGACAAGCTTCCAAAAATACCATAGAACTGTGTGTGGTTTTCTCCAGTAGCTCTGGACAGGAAGCCACATCCTACCACAGCAGGAGCCCAGCAGCCTCCACCTGAACACAGGCCCACACAGTAGGGGATACCCTGGCTAATTACATCAGCTGTCATCCTGTGCCTCACTATAGTGTTTAAAAAGCACTTGAGTGCTTTATTTTAATGGATTTTAACACCAATACCATAAGGAATTATCCCTATTTTCTCTCAGTAAGAGAATAGAAGCTTAGTCACCAAATGACTTGCCCAAGACTTTGCAGCTGGTGACCCTGCAGGGACTTAAGGCAGAACCTCCCAGCTCCCAGCTCAGCTTTCTTTACCGTATTAACATCTCTTGTTCATCTCACTCAATTGACTGACTCCAAATGAAGGCATGGTATAAACTGGCAGAGAGAAGGGAAGAGGAGGAGGTAACATTTGTGGTGGGAAGAACTATGTACTCACCACTGGAGCATCCAAGTTTTAAAAACCGACTCCCCAGGTCCCATATCAGACATCAGCTTCTTAAGGTCCTCAGAAGCATCTTTGTGTGTGTGTGTGTGTATGTTGGGGAAGGGGACAGAAGACCACACTTTTATTGTTTTGATTTAAATAACAATATTTAATTTACTCTGTTTTCCTAGTAACAAAAAAAAAAAAAGACATTCATGAGTTTTGTTTTTCTTGAAAGAGAACATGGACATTTTTAAAAGATGTGAACTGGCAGTGCAGTAAACAGGAGTGAATTGGGTTTCCTCCCCAGTTCCAACAACTAGACAGTCACATTATGACCTGAACAAGCCACTGCAATTCCCTAGGTCAGGCTTTCCTCATTTGTACACTGAACCAGGAAATCTCTAAGGTGCTGTTCAATCCTACAATATCAGGGTTCTACAAAATTCCTTAACCCAAACTACACACAGACAACAACATATCAGATACCAAAATACTCAAATCCCTCAATTCAGAAATTAGTCAGATATTAACACAACTCAGAAGAACAGAACAATGTAAGAAAATTAACTTTTTTTTTTTTAAGGTAGAAGACTGGACCCAGAGGCATTTTCTCACTAAACACTTTTTATTTTTTGAGATGGAGTCCTGCTTCGTTGCTAAGGGCCTTGCTAAGTTGCTTAGGGCTCCGCTAAGTTGCTGAGGTTGGTTGTCAACTCGTGATCCTCCTGCCTCAGCCTCCCCAGTCTGAGTCACTGGGATTATAGACACCAATTAACTTTAAACAAAATCCAAATAAAGTGATGCAGTTAGGGAAATGTGACCTATGAGGGGGGTGTGGCAGCAAGATTGTCAAAATGGACTGGGCCTGTTCAGAACATTGCAAAAAATTGTGGACTTTGAGTTATACAACTGTTGAAGAAAATCAGAGCTTGAGATGAGAAAAGGTCTTTCTAGTTGGAGAGATTATTTTTCCTCTACAGCCATTAGAACCAAGAATGATCATAGTTGGGGGATATCAGTGTATGCTGCAAGGAGGGATGGGCCAAGGAGCAGGGGTAGACAAATAAGTAGGAAGGAACCAGATTCCCTATGGAAGCTCAAGGCTACAGGTGGACATTTAGCTTTACCTGGGAGGCAATGCTGAGATGACAAAGAAATTCTGAGCAGGGAGAGAAAATGACAATCGATGTGCTTTAGGAAAGAGCTTCAAACTCTGAAATGACTTATATCCTTTATCGTCAAACCATTAAACTCATTAGGGAGCATCTTAACCTGTTTTTCCCATCATCTCAGATGTGGACAACTACTTAAATGGAGCAATTTATAATAACTTTGAAATAATTATTGTGACTTCAGAGGTTTATTTTTTGAGAAACTTAAAAGGTGAATGATTACAGCATCTGAAATAGATTTAGATATACATGATTTTACATATCTATATAAACACATGCATGTATGTATTGTGTGAATATAAATTTGTGTGTATATATACATATGTAACATATATGTGTATATACATTATATATTATAATTTCCAACCTATTTCAATGTGCCTATGACATTTTAGTTAAAATACTGGCAGAAATAAAAGCTTGGAACTTAATGGGTTAAGTCCCTATTTATTTGTGTCCTGCTGCTTCTTAGCCCATCCCCCTTATAATCACCCACTGATATCCCCCAAAACATGATCATTCTTGGTTCTAATGGCTGTAGATGAAAATAACCTCCCCAACTAGAAAGTCTTTCTCTCACCTTAATCTCTGATCTTCTTCAATGGTTGTATAACTCAAAGTCCACAATTTTTTGCAGCATATAAGTATATCATACAGAGATCTCAGTAAATAAAGGAATTTCCAAAAGATTCACTGACTGTTTAGTTCTGTAGATTGGAATTCTGTCTAAAGGAGGGGAAATTACATCATCAAATAATATTGGTAACTGTTATATATTCCTGTAACAAATTCCTAAAATGCTAATAACTAGCAGATTAAAAATATCAAGCAGTTATGCAGCAAAGAACTTTTGTAAATGTATGGCAGCACTTCTTAAACCTGTCTACTCATGGTATTTTTTTTTTATTTAATACTTTTTACCACAGTACAGAGTTAAAGTTTCACAACATACCCTCTGGGAAATCATGCCATGGAACATTTAATTCTAAGAGAATGAAGCTGAACAGAAAGTTAAATCTATGAGTAAATGACACTCGATAATAAATAAAATAAAATTACATGTGCAGAATCGTATAATTCTTTTACTTTTATCAGCACTGGAAATCAACATGAAAATGCAATTTCTCTTTACACTAATCCACACTCTGTATCAGTGATTCCCAGCCTTTGCTACACATTAATGTCATCTGAAAAGCTTTTGGAAAAATACTAATGCCAAGCCTTGCTTCCAGAGCACAAAATCAGAATCTAAGTTCAGGGATCAATAGTTAAAAGTTTCTCAGACAAACCTATACTAAGTGTTAAGAACACTGCTTTGGAGTTTATCCTTGTTAAAATGGTCAAAGGTGGAATTAGAGAAATGGAGAAGAGAACATAGATTCCAGTTAATAACTCAGCTAGAAAAATCCACCCATGAAAAATTGAGAATTGGCTATATTTATTCTGCATATGATACTAGATCTCAAATTTTCTTGGCCTTCTCTGTACACGTTAAACTGGTGGTTTAATTCTCATACTAAGACTATGCTAAATTGATAGCCAATGAATCTTTAAAGGACTCTAATTTTATATGAATTACTTGCCAAAATTTAAATATTTGTATCATTTCTCAGATGTTTTAGTTTGATTTCCATAAGACTGAGCCAGAGGTAAACTGCAAAGCCAAAACCTATAACTGTTTTCTTGGAAAATACATTTTTAAAGAAGTTAGTTAAATGATAGTAACTATTTATTTTGTAGCCATCATTCTGAACTTTACAATTTTATTGTCCAAAATATAATAAAGATATCACAATAGTTGAAATCCATGTTTCAAAGCATAATTAAAAGTTAATCTTAGGGGTTGAAGTGGTGGCTTTGTGGTTACAGCACTTGCCCACCATGTGCAAGTACACGGGTTCAAACACCAGCACCCACGTACACAACTGTCAGAGCAACGAAAGCCATGTGAAAAACTCAATAAAATTAGCTGTTTTTTTCTCTCTCTCTCTCTCATTGTCCCTCTATCTAGTAAAAAAAAAAGTTAATCTTAGCCATGAATGGTGACAGATGCCTGTAATCCCATCCACTTGGGAGGCTGAGGCAGAAGGATCACAAGTTCCAGGCAAGCCAAGAAAACAGTGTCTCACAATAAAATCAGAAGGGCTGTGGAGGTATTCCAGCGGCAGAGCACCCGTAGGTTCCATCCCCAGTATCCACTCTATGGTCCTGTTTCTGGCACACAGGAACTGGCTCAGAGGGATGGCAGTGAATGTCTCATGAAAGGCATCCTTGGTACCTCTGTGAAATCTGAGAGTAATCAATTCACGTTAAGTCCTCCTTAAAAGAGCTTGGGAGTGAAGCTCTTTGAAACCTGAAATTATCTCATTTTTAATATCCTAAAGAACTTAGAAAAAGCAGGATTTTTGGATTCACAGAAGAGGGAGCTTGGTCATATTGTTAACAGATGAAAAGGATAACAAAGTGAAAAGAGACTCAAATGAGAATAAACACATATCCATGTTCCCATTAAGTACTGAAAAAATAACATTTCCTCAATTTTGCTCATACCTTCCTCTCAATGTACTGGCTGAAGCCAAGAAAAGCTAGAGCTTGCCAAGCCTGCAGATCTAGGGCAGACACTTCTCAAACAGCACCTCCTACTGACTTACACATGAATTTGGACCACTGTCTGCAAAGTCCTTGGTGGGAGAGGGCAGACAGGAAGAAGATCTGTTTAAGTATTCCAATTCACAGGGGATTAGGGTTTGCTAGTAACTCCAGAGTAAATAGGCAACAAGAATGAAGCTTTTCTTTGTCATTTTTTGCAATCAAAAAGTAATTGATAGCACAGAAAAAAATCCAAGAAGAAACCCAGAAGCTCTGTATTGTACCTACAGTGAATTTCACCTCCAGCTACACTCCCTCACCCCACCTGTCATTACTTTGACATTAAGAAGCAGAAACCGGAATGACTAGGGTGACCAAAGTCCTAAAAGTAGTGAGTCCAAAGGAAGGAAAGACATATTTACTTACTTCTAGACCATTCCAGAGAGGGAGAGAAGGAGAAAGGGAGAGAAGAGAGAGAGGAAGGAGGAAGAAGGAAGGGAGAGAAGAAAGGAGAAATTTATTTTTTTACTACTTAAAATGCCAAAAGACTGCTCTTTTCAGGAAGGAATTTACATCCAAATAAATTATTGTTTAAAAAATGGAGTAAAAGCCAGTTTGGGACAAGCCACAATTGCTAAACACACAAAATGAGAAAGTAACATTCAGGATATTTAAAAATTTAATTCAAGGATCAAGTTACTTCGAGGAGCACAGAGTAACAAAGTGTTCTCCTTAACAATTATTAAGAAAAACAGAATATGTTTATATGCTGTCCTGACCTCTCTGCATGTTGGCCAGCTACAAACTGTCCACACAAAAATATAATATTGACAAAAACAATATTAATGTCAATGGCCAAGGAGGAGGAGGAGGAGGAGGAAATCCTGACATGAAGGATAAAAGCCCATAAGAAAACCTTTCTTAAAATATAAGGACAGGGCTTGGTTTTTCTTCCTTTGTTATTAATAGCCATGACTGCATTATTCTTTGAATAATGCTAGCAAATGACTTGAGAGAAGAAGCATGTCTTGAATAAGAATATTATTCTTAGATAATATAGATTATATACAGAGACTCATCAGGCACAATATAATACAGTCAATGCTTCAAAATGCACGGTGGTATTGCTGCTACATACATACTTTAAATAACATATTTAGGAGAAATGTCTTACAATTTATCTAAAGAGCAATACTCCTTTAAAGATATACTGTGAGTTAGAGACCAGTGTGGCTCAGTTGAGTTTCTAGAGACTGCCACACACAGATTATGTCCATAGGTTCATTGCTGGCTCTGATACCCATTATCAGCTGAGGCTGGAAGACTTAGAAGCAGAGTCAGGTGGCGTGAAAACAAGGCCTGTTCATCCCTGCCTTCATGTGGGAAGGCAGGAAATGCAATCACAGACCAGAGACTGCGAAGTACATAAACTAGAAGGTACTGCTCATGGACAAAGGCCAGGTAAGAGCACTGAACTAGCCAAATAACAAACTCTAAAGCATTATATTTTATTTATGTAAAATACTAAGAGCATCAAGCAAAGACTATTGGTTAAAAATAATGACTCTATAACTTAAAGCAAGAACCAATTCATGGAATGACAATAAATCATTACTGTAGGACTCCTATGTAGAAAAAAAAAAAAGAAAGAAAGAAAGAAAAAAAAAGAAAAATATCAGAGGGACAAACTTCAGAATAACCAGCCCTAACATGAACTTGAAATCTGGCTTTTTAAACAAATTATAAAAGACTACAATATTCATACCATTTATTTTACTGCTATTATGGTTTGAACATGCAATGTTCCCAAAAGTTCATCTGTTGGAAGCATGATCCCCAGTGTAGCAAGGTTCAGAGGTGGGCTTTTCAGCAATGATTCAACTAGTAACTTGAATGGACTACTGGGTGGTAACTGTAGGCATTGCTGGAGACATGGGTCACTGAGGGGTGGCCTTAGGCTATTTCTGTCCCTGGCTCCTCTCTTGCTCTCTCTGCTTTCTGGCTGCCATGAGCTATCTTTCACCATGCCCTTCTGCCATGATGTTTCTGTAATGGAGACGACAGACCACACTGAGACCTCTGAAGCCATGAGTCAAAATCAGTCTTTCCTCCTCTAAGTTGTTCTTGTGAGGTATTTTGGTCACACTGACACAAAAACTAACGTAACTGAATAAATTTCCCTCAGACTTCTGTTAATCCCTCTAGTACACTACCATGGCCCTAATTCAGAGCCATAGTTATCAAAATTTGCAGTTTCAAGCAGAATTTCTCTCACTGTAGAAGCATAAATGAGGGCATGAGAATTGCTGGTTTAAAGAAAAACAACAGTGAAGCATGAAGTCAGAAAACCAGTGTTTAAGTTCCTGGTACCACCAACTAGCAGTTTAACCTTGAGAAAAATAAATCTAAGGCTATTAGACAATGACATCCTTGTTGAGAAGAAGGACAATGCCATGTCCGTCTTTAAACTGCGTTGATTCTTCTGTGAACCCACTTTAAATCATCAAGTCTTCAATTCTTTATTAAATGTCACTTGGGTCAGAACAAAGGTACCATATCAATCCCATCACCCTATGGAATGTCACTCTGTGGCTGAGTCCTTTTCCCCAGGTAACCTACATGGACCAGAGTGAAGAAAGAAAGTCATACAGTTCTGACTGTCAAGCCAACATCAAACCAGGTGAGTTCTTCAAGAGTGATGCTTTCCAACTTTCATATTCTGTCCACAACTTCCCTATGATCTTCAAGCTAAATGTCAGGTCAAGAGTCCAGAGCAAGAGACAGAGCACATGGACTGTATCTGTGGCCTCTATCTGCCAGTGTGAAGAGGGAAGCATCCTCATGTTACATTGCGTTCTGAGCCACAGTGCTGGCACTAACCTTTCCTCTTCAGTTGGTAAGGAATGTCAAAGAATATTAATTAATGGCATCTGCATCCAATTCAGCAGTGTCAGAAGCTCACGTGATCGTTAGGTACTTCTGGATCACATCCATACTGTAGACCTGACAGCCCTCCTACAATTACTGTCCTCAGGCTATATGACTGTGCCCAAATATATTGCCACATTTAAAATGGGACACCAATCTTGCTATTGAAAGTAAACAGAATGGTGAGGGGTCCAAGGACTAAGTCATGAGCAAAATAAGAAACTAAGCATCTTTCATCTGAAGAAACAAAGGCATGGAGATATAAAACCATATTCAGACTGCTTAGACCTCTATATGGCAAAGCAAGGGCAAATGCATAAAGGAAAGCAGGGAAGGGGGCCCAAAAATTAGCACTGCCTAAAAAAGTCTATTTTTGTATATATCTGATATTGTTTATGTTTTTATAACTGTTGTAGCTGATACAGAAAGAACTTTAGAACTTGATGGTGAGTCTGATTTCTTAGACTTCTCTCAACATAAAATAATGCATGTTCTATAAACTGGAAATAATTTATGAATCCCTCAGCAAACTCAACCTATGTTAGGCATTATTATCTACTTTTCTGTATAAGGTAAGAGTTGTTATCCATATTATAAAAGTAATAGAGGTTAATTGTAGGAGAGCATAATGAAAAAATAAAAACCAACCATACTGTCATCGTTGAGACACCACATTGGCATTCTGGCATTTCTGTGATGAAACCTGAGTCAAAATATTTTTATGACTTTTGTTCTGATTTTTGCATTTATATAGTAATCAATTTCCCAAGTCATTAAATACTTACCAAAAAAGAATGATTTTAATTCCTATATAGCTAGTAATCCAATGTTTGCATTTGCCATCTTTCAAACATTACAATTTGAACATAGGTTATTTTAACTTTTTTTTTTCCCCAAGAATGAGGGGACAGTTAGAAAGAGAGAGAAAGAAGCAATCTTTATTTAGTTTTTCATATGACTTTCATTCCTGGGACACTTCATTGTGTACACGGTGTTGGGGTTTGAACTTGCATACTCACGCATGCCAGGCAAGCACCGTGTAACCACTGAGTCACTGCTCCAGCCCTATTTTAACTTAATTTTAATGATTACAATATTGTCACAATGAATATTTTTATACGTTTATCTCAGATGCATCTCTAATGTTTAATGTATATACATTGTCTGAATTTGTCCTATGCCTAAGATATAAAACTTTTTTGAATAATGACAATGAAAAGATATAAATATATACACACCCACAACTCTCTAAACAAATGCAATGCTGTTATTAAAACTAATCAAACTTAATCGTTCTTTAAATTGTTAACAACACCATCTTCAAAACTGTTTCTCACTGATGCAAAAATGTTTGCATTTTCTTATTATCACTCTTAGTATAATTTTGGTTCATCGTTGATTTATAATGTGGAAGTAGTTCTGAAATCTTAATATCAACCATAAATAAGGAAGTTTGTATCTCAAGACGTTTACCCTAACTGTAAGAATTAAGGTAGAATCTTAATCCATACAAAGACAGCTTTTAAAAAAATAATATATAAGCCTTTTAAACTAAAACCAATAAATCCCTTAAACTGAGCCTCACCATGGTGACTTATATTGCAAGTCTGCAATCAGGTCTCGCCTTGTGACCTTTTTTTAAAATAGCTTATTTTATGAACTCATTTTGATTTTCTCTATAATCCAAAGAACTGAGTTTGGCTTCAAAAAGAGAAATCATTTTAATCAATAACAACATAACTTTCATGAGATGTTGATTTGATTATTATTATTCACTTAAAAAACCATAATGGCAATTAGATTACAATCACTACCATTAAAACACACACTTTAAAAGAATCTCAATGACACTTCCTGCTTTCATATTTCCAGAAAGAAGAATAAAATAGGAAATATGGTTTTCATAAAGTAGTTGCACGAAATGACTGCCGAAATAAAAGTCAAGAACACACCACTCCAGGGCAGTTCAATGCAGTTGACTTTATGACATGCTACAAGAACGAGGACTCAGAACCCAGGCTTCCTGTGTTCAACCGCTCATGGAACAGAGGGGCAGGTCACTTCATCTTAATCTTTTCTCACTAATTCACATCTAGACTTTTAAAAGAAGACAGAGGAGAGTAAGATATAAACATAGGATCAAACTGAGTCCTTAACTTCACAAAAGATGATCCAACAACCTTTGGGGGCTTTCTCAGTCTCATAAATAGTTAGTTACCCCTCTCTATGCACTGGTATGAGAATATGATCACAAATTCTCTTAATGAAACATTCTGAATACCATAACCATTCTGTGACCAGTACTAAGAGCTCAGTATCCCTGCACATTAGCTTTTGGACTTAAGTGTCTGTTAGTAATGATATCCATTGGAGATGATCTTTACTTATGTTTGGGACCAACACTGAAATGTTCAGAGCCTTCTCAGCAAACCTTCCAATACCACCTTGACATCACTCTTCACTAAACAGCCTTTGTGTAAATGTGATTTGTGAGCCACGTACTTATTGCAACAAATGCTCAACTTAGAGCTTTAGCACATGTTAATTTTATTTAATTCTATTTTGATTTTTTATGTTTAAGCATAAAAGTATTAGAAAATGTACATCTGTGGGAGGTAGTTAATTCACTTTTAAATCATTGTTTTAGTTAGCTTTTTCATCACTGTGACCAAAGCACCTGAAAAGAACAACAGAGGAGAAAAAGTTGATTTGGGGCTCATGGTTTCAAAGGTCTCAATCCATAGATGGTCGACTCCATTGCTCTGTTCTCAACGTCAGGCAGAACATCATGAAGAAAGGGCCCAGCACAGGTAAGCTACTCAGCTCAGGGCAGGGTCAGGAAGTATACAGAAAGAGAGGGAAGGGCAAGGAGCCACAGGAAGAACAACCTAGGGCACCCTCGCACACACTGCCAATAGTTACCACCCAGTCAGCTCATTCAAACTAGGATGGATGGATAAAGGCCACAGCTCTCATAATCCAATCATTTTACCTCTGAATATTCCTTCATTAACAGGAGCTTTTAGAGGATACCTCATATCCAAACTGTAACAATAATCAAACCAAAACTGACTTCTACTACTATAGGAATATGATACATTCAACACATACAAAATAATGGCCAGTGGAAAAAATAGAAATAGTTTTATCATCTCTTCCACTCAACCCCCATAAAATGATTCAAATGGTCTCCATCTAAGACCACTGAATATATTCACTTTAAGGTACAAGAGGAATCCAAATTCTCCTAGCAGTAATATTCCCTTGAAAGGCAACACTGCCACTTTCCAGTCTCACAATGACAAAAGTAGTCTGTTTGCCTAAAAAAGCATGAGTCTGAGGGTGATAAAAATACACCACGTAACCTACTGAACAGTATCTTGTGTACGTTAGTCATGTTTGTTAGTCCTTGTGACAAGGCACAGTTCATAGGTCAGTTTTCCAAATAAACATCCAATATATTTCTAAGAGTATAAAATATCCTTTCATTTAAAATACGTGATGTGTACTTTGGGGGAAAATTCTCATAACCCAATGCAGAGGAAAGCCTGGCTTTCACCAGCCTGCACTTTATCTTGTTCAGCCATCAGTGTGGCTGATTCCCAAAGCATGTTCTCTGATGAGTCACACTTGTAATACAATCACTGTGCCCTTCCCTTCCTAATATACTGTAACACATTTTCCCCTCCAAGATCTGATCATAATCATTTTCACAAGAGGAAAAAAAGAGATGATTAAAAGGAAACAGGACAGACAGTGAGTAAGCCATGAACAACTGCCCAAAAACCACACAAAACCTGGAAGATCATTTCCATGTGTCTCAATTAGATAGAGTGACCATTAGAAGTGGACAAAGAACTAGAGTATTAATAAAGTTGCATCTAATTCCTCCCTTTTTGCATAGATAGACTCAAATAATACAAAGTATAATTACTGGAAAAACTTATAAAATTAACTCTCTCACACACACGTGCACACACACACACACACACACACACACGACGTATCCAATGCAAATTTGTAATCCCACCAACCAATCAGAAAATATTAGAAATTGCATTATATATATCTTTAATGTACAGGGAAAAGACTAAGTGTATCTAAATAGTTCTCTTTCAAAGTAACCTGTAGGAATACAAGTTACTTTCTTTCCTCTTTCTCGTGTCTATTATATATTCATTGAAGACAATTTAGAAATAATTTCCAAGAAGCCAGGCATGATGGTACACACCTATAATCGCACCAACTCAGAATGCTGAGGCAGGATAGAAAATCCAAGGCCACCCTCAACAACTTAGCAAGACCCTGTGTCAAAATAAAATAATTAAAGGGCTGAGGTTGTAGCTCAGTGGTAGAGCACCCCTGGGTTCAATCCAAAGAGATGGAGAGGGCAGAGAGGACAAACTCATAATAAGAAAAAATTTAGTATAAATAACCAGGGAGTTTAAATCTATAGATTAAACTGAACATCAAATATAATACATAACTTTTACAGTTTTAGTACATTTTTCTAATTTTAGTAGATTTTTCTACATAATTATTTCCTCCATTAGAAGGTGATATAAATTGAATTATGTGCACCCAAAATTAAAATGCTAAAGTCCTGTTCTCTGGGGCCTCAAAGATGACCCTATTTGGAAATCAAGATAATGTAGACGTAAGTTAAGATGAGACCATAGCAAACTAAACTGGACCCCTAATCCATGATTGATATCCTTACACAAAGAGGAAACTTGGACACAGAACCACACACTGGGAGAATGCCGTGAAGATGAAGGCAGAAATCCCGGTGAAGCTTCTGTAAACCAAGGAGAACCAAAGATCACCAGCACGGACCAAATTTTGTCTCACAGACCTCATATGGTATCAGCCCTTCTAGCCTCCCAAACATGGGACAATCCATTTCTCATGGGTAAGCCAGTTTGTGGCATGGCAGCCCTAATAACTAAGACAAAAAGTTTCAAAGTACACCACGCAAACCTATTACACTTCAACTACATACACCTTTTTTTTTTTTTTAAACAATCTGGCTTTTGGTGGACAGTGCTTATAAGATCAGTTTCCTCCAGTGCCCCAGCCGCTCCACCCCTCTCATTCCTGCAGCTGGTTACTAAAGTTTTCTCTTAACAGAATGTGAGGGGAAGCAACACATGCCACTCCCAGGCCTGGGCCTTAGATCGTGGCGCCTCTCCTCAACACACATCCTCTCACCAGCTCATGTCTGGATGAAGTGGTCACCCCACATCAGACTCAGAGATGAGGGCCATGCCACAAGGAATAGCCTGGGTCTCTGTAACTGGAAGAAGACGACAAAGGTACCACTCAGATGGGATTCTTAGACTGTTACAGGACAGTAAAACTAAAGACTGTTCCTCAGGTCATGATATTGTTGGGTGTATCTTCTCTAACAGCTTATTTTATAACAGTCTGTGTCAAAATAAATAGCCTTTTCTCCTAATAGAGTGTCAGGGACAGGTGGTCAGTACAATGGCGTGTAGAAACCTGGCTAAATCTCTAAGAAACAATAACTGTGACTCTACAGGAAAAGTTCCAGGTAATAGAAAACTGAACACTCATATTATACCTTCAAACTCATTGGATGCAGAAAAGGCCTTTGATAAAATCCAGCACTCTTTTATGTTCAAAACTCTAGAAAAGATGGGGTTCAAAGGACCATTTCTGAACTTTGTTAAGGCTATATATGCTAAACCCTCAGCTAGTATAATACTAAACGGAGAAGAGCTGAAAGCATTTCCACTAAAGTCGGGAACAAGACAAGGATGTCCGCTCTCACCTCTTTTATTCAATATTGTTCTTGAGACCCTAGCTGGAGCAATTAGGCAAGAGAAAGAAATCAAAGGGATAAAAATAGGAAGAGAACAAGTCAAACTCTCTCTTTTTGCTGATGACATGATCCAGTATCTGGAAGATCCAAAAAACTCCATCAATAAACTGCTTGAACGCATAAGTAGATTTAGCAATGTGGCAGGATACAAGATCAACACGCATAAATCAATAGCTTTCCTATATACCAATAATAACAGGACTGAAGAAGAAGTCAGGAAATCAGTTCCTTTCAAAATAGCTTTGAAAAAAATAAAATACTTGGGAATTAACCTTACAGGGGAAATCAAAGATCTCTTCAATTAAAACTATCAAACATTGAAGAACGAAATCCAAGATGACCTAAGAAAATGGAAAGATGTCCCATGCTCTTGGATAGGCAGAATTAATATAATAAAAATGGCCATTCTACCAAAAGCTTTATATAGATTTAATGCTAACCCTATAAAGATAACTATGTCGTTCTTTACAGACATAGAAAAAGCAATTCTCAAATTCATTTGGAACAACAAGAAACCAAGAATTGCCAAAGCACCATTAAGCAAGAAAGATGAAGCAGGTGGTTTTGCCATTCCAGATCTAAAACTATACTATAGAGCCATAGTAACAAAGACAGCATGGTACTGGTATCAAGACAGGGAAGAAGACCAATGGAATAGAAGACCCCGAAACAAATCCTCAAATCTTTAAACATCTGATTTTTGACAAAGGGGGACAAAATATTACATGGAGATGTGACAGCCTCTTCAACAAATGGTGC
>PVKS010023099.1:0-32828 GCA_004027875.1 Aplodontia rufa
TTTTTTTTCTAATTCTGTGAATAAATTCATTGGAATTTTAATAGGTATTGCATTGAATCTGTGTAGTGCCTTAGATAATGTGGCCATCTTGATAGTATTAATTTTCTCCCTATCCAAGGACATAGCATATTTTTCCATCTTCTAAAATCATCTTCAATTTCTTTCATTAGTTTTTCTATATTTTCGTTGTGGAAGTCCTTCACCTCTTTTGTTATGTTGATTCCCACATTATTTTATTTTTTTGAAGTGATTGCAAATGAAGAATAAAGGAACATGATTGATTTGTGAATGTATTTTGTATCCTGCTACCTTACCAAATTCATTTGTGAGCTCTAGAAGTATTTTGGTGGAGTTTTTTGGTATCAGGGTGAAACTGGTTTTGTAGTAGGCATTTGGCAGAGTTACTTCCTCTTCTATTTGTGGAATTATTTGAGGTGAATTGGTGTTAGTTCTTCTTTAAAAGTCTGGTAGAACTTGGCTGAGAATCCATCCAGTCCTGGACTTTTGTCCAGGCTCTTAATGGCTGCTTCAATTTCATTACTAGAATTTGATCTGTCTACGTTTTCTATTTCCTCTTAGTTCTATTTGGGTGATTAGTATGTCTCTAGGAATTCATCCAGATCTTCAAGGTTTTCTAGCTTATTGTAGTATGAGTTTTCTAAATAGTTTCTGAGGATTTTTTGACTTTCATAAGTGTCTGTTATGATGTTTTCTTCTTCATCCCATATTTTAATAATATAAAATTTTTCTCTATTTTTGTTACTGTGGCTAATAGTTTATCAATTTTGTTTATCCATTTAAAATACACCTCTTTATGTCTTTTTTATTATTTTCTTGATTTGAATTTCACTGATTTCAGCTATAATTTTAATCATTTCCTGTCTACGACTGATTTTGGTGTTGGTTTGTTTGTCTTTTTATAGGGCCTTAAATAAAGTTTTATGTTATTTATTTTTATATCTTTTTATTCTTTTAATGAATGAGCTTAATGCTATGAACTTTCCTCTTAGAACTGCCTTGATAGTGTACCACAGTTTTTGATAATGTTCTATCACTGTTCTCATTTAGCTCCAGGTAGTTTTAAAATTTCTCCCCTGATTTCTTCTATCATCCATTCAAGAGTGTATTATTTAATGTACAGGTGTTAGAGTGGTTTCTGTGTTTTATCTTATTGCTAATTTCTAGTTTCATTTCATTGTAATCTGACAGAATGCGAAGCATTATCTCCAGTTTTTGTATTTGCTAAAATTTGGTTTGTGCACGAGAATGTGATCTATTTTAGAGAATATTCCATATGCCACTGAGAAGAAACTGTATTCAGATATTGATGGATGAAATATTCTAAAAATATCTATTGGGTCCAAACTTTTTTTTAGATGATCTATCCAGTGATAAAAGAGGCATGTTAAACTTATCCAAAATTATTGTATTGTGATCAAATTGGTTCTTGAAATTGAGAAGGGTTTGTTTGATGCATATAGATGCTTTGTTGTTTGGGGCACATAGATTTATGATTGTCATTTCCTTTTGCTGTATGTTTCTCTTGAGTAATATGTCTCTCCTGATTAATTTTGGCTTGAAGTCCACATTATCTGATAACAGAATAATAACCCTGCTTGTTTGTGAGAATCATGTGCAAGGTATATTTTTCTTCATCCCTTCACTTTCAGTCTATGAATGTCTTTGCCCATGCTCTTTCAGGCAGCATATTGTTGGGTCTTGTTTCTTTTCTTTTCTTTCTTTTTTCTTTTTTAAGAGAGAGGGACAGCGAGAGAGAGAAAGAAATAGCGAATCAATTTTTATTTAGTTTTTTATGTGGCTTTTGTTTCTCCCACACTTCATTGTGTATGTGATGCTGGGGCTTGAACTCTGATTCTTGGGCATGCCAGGCAAGTGCCACAACCCCTGAGCCACCGCTCCAACCCTGGGTCCTGTTTCTTAATGCAATCTGCCAATCTATGTCTTTTGATTGAAAAGCTTAGACCATTTACATTCATTGATATTATTGATACACACACACACACACACACACACACACGTGTGTGTGTGTGTATACTCCATAAACTAATCAGAACAATGAAAACACCTACAGCATTGAAGAAAATGGAACAAATAGAAAGAAAGGATATGTGGAATGAGAGAGAAGGTGGAAAAGGGGGGAAAAGTCTTGATGAAGGGTTGAGGAAAAGTGTCCTCTGAGGTGGTCTGAGAAGTCCATGAGAGTAGTTAGGTGTTTGGTACCCTCACTGTCTCAATGGTTCTTTTAGTTTCTTCTTGAGTGGGCTTGGGTGCAAGAATTGAGGGTTGATAAATTTTTCCTCTTTATTTATGTTGTTTGCCCAGCTGTTAGTTTGAGATTAGGAGTGATGCAAAGTACTGTCACCTGGGACTAGTCTGCATTTCCAGGGCTGGGGTATGGAGTTTTATCACTGGTGCCTCAGTGGGTGGAGCTTGGGGCTGATAGGGCCTATGGAAATTTAGTGGGAGGTGTCTGCTCTAGTGTGGCCAGGCCAGACCAAGCTCAAGAACCCCATCTACTTGCTGGAAGTCTGGTTCCCAGGACTCCCCTTAGGACTACACATATGAGGTGGGGGAGTCAGTACTCCTCCTCCCAACCCTTTGCAAATCCACAAACACCCTCTAGTCCTTGTGGACTTAATTCTTGTGTCTTTCACTTGCTCCTATTCAGATTCCTGACCCATCCCAACTGGTCATTTGAGCAATCAGGTTCAATGGGGTTAAAAAGTTGGGCTCCCCTGCACCCTTCACTTGCACCTCCCTGGGCAAGGTGCAATCTGTGCAGGTTGGGGATGCACACCTCTTTCACAGTGCAGGAGCCTGCCTGCAGCACAGATTCTAGTTTCTTCTCAGGTCTCCTGCTCCCACTCCAGTTCCTGAGTTTGAGGGACTGACTAAAACTGGCTACCTTCTGGGCTCTCTCTGTGACTAGTTTTGAAGCAGGACCCCCTGGAATGGGTACACAGAGGAGCCCATGGTTCCACCAGGACAGGGCCCCTTTCTGATCCTGAGAAATTCTGCTGGATCAGTGTTCTCCCCAACTACTGGCGCTGTACCTGGGTTCACCACTGTTGCTCCTTCCACAGCTGCAGCCAGGCCAGCACTTGCTGAGTCTGCCTGGGGATCCCTCCTCTTTGCCAATGCATTCAAATTTCCAAGACTAAGTTCCTCTAACTGTCTGATATTATTAGTGAAATCTGCCCTTTACCCACCATCTAAAGCAGCAGATTTCTGCAGTATTGGAAGAGCAATTAGGCATGGAGTCTGTTACCATCCACCATCTTTCCTTTCCCTTCATCACTTTTTAATAGAGGAATAATTTAAGGCTTTGCCAAGTCCATCATTAGCAGCTACTTAGTACCTATTTTGTGCTGGGTAAGATTCCTTGCCTCAGTGATCAAAGATCAACAAAGATTAAATAATTTACCTCGATTGCTGTAGTTAGGTCTTCTTTCACATGGTCCTTTCTGACACCGTGGTTTTGTATCATTTGGAATTAAAATAATTAACCATTCTCTCCTACATTAAAATGCAGCTTCTGTAGAAATAGAGCAAATGGCAGAATCTTGGTTTCAATACTGATTTCTTTGGTTCTACTACACTGAGTCCCTCTCAGTCTGTTCTCTAGAAGGGCACCCATAAAAGTCAATCACACTGTGTACATGAGCAAAACTTTGTGTTTATTGTATCTTTTCGGAACATGCCTTTTGCTCAGTTGAAGTAATCATAAAAACTATTTTAGCTGAATATCTCTTTTTCATTAAAAATATCAGTTCAAAGTAATTATTACAATATGCTATGCTTTTCATCTTAACTAGTTCAAGGTCACTTTGACAGTCAGAGAGAAATTCAATTCTTTGAGATTTCATGTCCAAATCCATAATAACTCCCCAGCACTCAAGCATGAACCCTGGTGGCCTGGCTCCTGGGTGCTTAAAGATGTAAAAAAGATGAGACATATAAGAGAAACAGTAGGGAACTTTCAGTCCTCTTAATCAGGGAGAAAAAGTAGCCAGATGAAAGACTTAATTAAAAGATTACAAAGAATCCTTTTAAAGCAAGGCTTTACCAAAGGACACAGCACTGGGATAAAGATGAAGAAGTAGTACTGCTATGGACCCAAAAAAGAAAAATCTTCTCAGCCTCAGGTTCAACAGGAAGAACGCTTTCAGAGGATGTGACTGTGAGGAGTGCAAACATGCTGTGTGTATCTGTCTAATTGTCTGGTAACAACTTCAGGGACTCAGGCTGTTGAAATCACTTTCCAGAAGAAAGGTGGGTATAGATGAATGAACTAAATATGGCACAAAAATAAGTAAGAGCTCCTTGGCAGTTTTAGTGAAAATATTTATGTACCCTTATTTTCTCCACCCGTCTTCAATTTAAAAATAGAGCAGAACTGCACATGTTAATATGCCACCCCATGTGCTCACATATTGGCATCAAGTCTTCCCCAGTACCTTCTGAAAACAAAAATCATGGAATTCTGCTGTTTCCATGGCAACTGCATTTTAAGAAGGTGAAGTTTCCAGTTTGATGGAGCTGAGAGGACCCATTAACATCAGGTTTCAATGACACTGAAAACCTGGAGTCAGGAGTCAATATAACACCCAAGGTTCAGATTAATCCCACCCTGCATTTATTTTTTCTGCTGGAATAAGGTTTAAAGGCCAATTAAATAAATTATTAATATGGCAATAATTGTTCAGTAATCCTGTATCATGTAATACTGGCACTGAAATGACATAGATTAAAATTCTAATCTAATGCCCAACCATGAAGAAATATTAAAATCAGAGCCAAAATCTTTTACATAATGAATATCATTGCATGAGATATGAGTTATGCATTTTGTAAAAAGGATAGTATGTGGATTGATGCTACCTTTGCCTCTGTGCTCCAAGACCCACAAAGACTTAAATAAAACTTGAATTTGGAAAGAAAAGGAACTAGAAATATTCTTTGAAAGAGAAATGTCCTTTGATCCAGAAAAAGCAATGCGTTCTAGTTGAACACAATGTATGAGTTTGGTAGAGCTGGTAAAACAAAGTAGTACAAACCGGATGGCTTGATTAACAAAAAATGCATTTCCTTACCGTCCTGCTCACTCAAAGCATCAGAACAAGGTGTTGCGGGACTGTTTTCTTCCGATGGTTGTTACAACCTAGTCTGTTTTTCTCATGGCTTCTGGTGGTTTGCTGGCGATCTTTGGCATTCCATGATTTGTAGACACATCATCCCAATAGAGATTGGGATGTTCACCTGGCATTGTGTGCGTACTCAAATTTCTATTTTTTAAATAAGGATACTTGTTAACAAAATGGATCAGGGCCTTAACCTACTCTAGTATGACATCCTCTTAACCGATTACATCTGTAGTGACTGTATGTCTGAATTAGGTCACATTATGAGGTCACACTAGGACTTTAGTATATGAATTCAATACATAGTGCTTACCCCTGAATTAAGTATTTATTACCACATTTATTATCTCATTTAACCCTCATAATTAATACTGTGATCAGAAGTTTACATGATATAAGCTAATTATTTTAAAATCTTATTGTGCTTATGAATTAGTTGGGCATCTTTTTACAACACAGATCTGATTTAGTAAGTCAGGGTTGGAGTCAAAGATTCTGTTTTACTCACAGATTCCAAGCTGAGTTCATGACTGGCTTTAGAACATTTTGAGCAGCAAGGATTAAAACAATGTAAATGAGGCCCTGAACCTGAAATTCATCATTTCTACCACATTTCACCTCTCAGCAGAGAAGTCAGAAGAAACAGACATAATATTTAAAAGGGTAAGAGAGATTAAAATAAAATAGGATACAGATTTTTTTGTGAGAGAGCTTCTGTCTAGAGCTATCTAAATAATATGATGGAATTGATCATCCAAAACAGAATGAGAAACATCTATATCTTGTTCTAAACTAATTTAGAATCTACTTTTGTCTAAAAATATTTCTTAATCCTAATAATTGAGTGGGATATAAATTAGCTCCACAGTATTCAGAAATGTGACTGGTGTCTGACCAAATGACATGGTGATGTGGTAGTGTTGTGACCAAGGTTTTATTTTTTATGTAGTGTATAACAGGAATCAGCAAACTCTAAAGGGTATGTAGGAAATCTTACGTAGATACTGATATAACTATTTAAAATGGGATAATTAAAAGATATAAACTATTCTCAGCTCACAGATTGTTAAAAAAAAAAAAAATCAGAACAAATCAAGCAAGCCAGCAAACAAATAAAAAACAGGTGGTTCACTGACTGCTGCCCTACCATGCGGTCGTTCATATACATAAAACCTAATGTAACTTTGTGGATTACCTTGACCATTACAATGGTTAGTATTATGTCATGAAAGAACACACAGTGAGTGCAAGCCTGAACTGCTGATTGGAGATGGAAACCAGACCTCCAAAAAGGAAGCAGAAGGTCCACTTTAGAAGCATGGCATAAAAAATGTTCCACTGGAACTGACTGAGACTCAGACAAAGCACTGCTGGAAGACCTGGAGGCACCACACCCTGGAGGCAGCTCTGCTAAGCAGTAGGAATGAACTCCAGGTTAGTAGGAGGCCTAATGCTTGTTAATCTCTCGGCATAGTGCCTTGAACATGGTGAATGTTGAATCGATGCTAATTAATACGTTTTTGTTACTAGTACCTTGTTTCAGGGAAACCACCTGAACTCTGGGTGGAAACAGAGCTATAACTTGCAGAAACAATGCCTTCTTTATAGATCCAGGAAAAGAAGTAACAAAAGAGCAAACGTAGCCAGAATGAAGGGCTTCTTAGTAAGCAAACTGCCTAGCCAAACTGGTTTACAGTAATTCCCCAGCCTTGTCTCTGTAAGACATTTTACAGTCCACAATCAAATAGCTTTTATCTTTTGCCATGCTTCAGTAAAGCTGTTTTGTTGCATTTAAAATGTATATAGGTCAGAAACTGTTTTCCTGTGGGCGATTAACCACTAACTGAACCAAAAATAATGAAGGTCATATTTCAAAGGCACTTTAAAACCTAAAAAAATAGTACCCGTGGCCCCACTTGATAACTGTTTATGAAAGGAAACATGAAGACGTAGAGTAATAGAGATGTTAGTAATTATTTCTGTTTAGACTTCTTGCTGTGCACAGATAACACACAGTCAGTCAGCGAGCATGTGCAGAATGGCTGCCTGCAGCAGCAGATCTGTTTTCCATGCTGCCGGAGTTCGCTCCTGCATAGCTCACACCCTCCACTCCAGCTCAGTCCTTTCTGGAGACTGTGTATGGGACTCCTCTGGGAGAAGGAGGCAGAGAGGCAGCATTTGGTCCAACACTTTGTACATGAAAGATGAACACTGTGCCTTTTTGTGGTGACAGTGACTATTCACAGCATCTGTAGCTTACAGAATGAAAATGTTTCCTAGAGTGGATTTGCAGAGCATACCCTGTTTTTCTGTTACTTATTTAAAAAATTATTTGGCCACAGGTATTTTTTCATTAAGAGTTATTTAAATCCTGCAAAACACATACAGGATTTTTGTATAACCAAAATCCCACAATTCACCAAAAGCCAAGGTTTCTGTGTATTTGTTTACAAGAGAAGGAAACATGACCCCATAAGCTGACTGGCTCTTGACTCTCTCTCAAGATGTTTTTTGTTTGTTTGTTTTGTTTTGTTTTGTTTTTAATAGAGAAAAAGAGAGAGAGAGAGAGAGAGAGAGAGAGAATCAATTTTTATTGAGATTTTCACATGGCTTTAGTTGCTCTGACACTTAGTTGTGTACATGGGTTGCTGGGGTCTGAACCCATGTACTTGTGCATGCCAGGCAAGCACCGTAACCACTGAGCCGCCACTCAAGACTTTTTTGAATCTGAGGGAAAGAAACTAGATGCTTTCCCAATAAAATTAGAAATAATGACAGTATTTTCATTTTGAAGTATTCCTATTAAACATTATACTGGGAGCTTTAGCTAATGCTATAAGACAAGAAAATGAAATAAAAGATATATAGACTAAGAAAGAAGACATAAAATGTCTTTGCTGCAGATGACATACTTGTTTGTACTGACAACTGCAATCAACAACAGAAAGAAGAACAACAGAAAGGAAGAAAGAAAAGGAAAAAGAAAAATCTACTGAAACTCCTAAGCAGCCATAGTAAAGTCACAGGACAAGGATAATACACAAAACTCACTTGCTTCCTTATATACCAGAAGTGAACAACTGGAATTAAGAATTAAAAGCAATATAATACATATATTAGCAATAAAAATGGAAAATTTAAGTATAAGTTGAGTACATAAAAACACATATATACATGTATATATGATCTACGTGAGGAAAACTACAAATTTCTGATAAAAGAAATAAGATTTCAAAAGACAAGAGATATTCCATACACAAGAGTAGGAAAATTCAATGTTATCCAGATGCCAGTTCTTCCAATTTGATTCATAAATTCAATGTTATTCTGATAAAATCTCAGAAAGATGTTTGTAGAATATCAACAAAATGATCCTAAAATCTATATGAAGCAGTAAAAGACCCAGAACAGACAAAGTAAGATTATATGCTGAACTATGTTCCCAGCTCTTCTAATTTTTTTATTTTGAGACATGGTCTCATTAAATTGCTGAAACTGATCTGAAATTTGGAATCCCCTCCCACCTTTGCCTCCCAGATAGCTGGAATTACAGTTGTGCACCACAGCTCATGGCTTGAAACCATTCTGTGTGATCCTGTAATGGTGAATACATGTGTTGGCATTGACATTTGTCAACACCGATACATTATATAACACTAAGAGCGAACCCTAATATAAACTATGAATTTTAGTTAATAAAAATGTATCAATATTGGCTCAATTGTAACAATTGCAGTACACCAATGTGATATGGTAGTGACATGAAAACTGGGCAGTGAAGAGAAAGTGAGTTGCTACATGGGAACTCTACTTTCTGATAAAATTCTCCATAAATGTAAAACGGCTCAAAAACCAAAGCCTATTATTTATTTTTTTAGAAATCTAAGAGCAAAAATGGTGATGAAGGGAGCACTTTGAGTTCCCTTGAATTCTATTTGCATATTAATCAGTATTCAGTATTGAATGATTATGATATTTAAAAAAAATTGGGGGTGGTTCAGCGGTTATGGTGCTTGCCTGGCATGTGCAAGAATGCAGGTTCAAATCCAAGCACCATGTACCCAACAAAGTGTCAGAGCAAAGAAAGCCACATAAAAAGCTGAATAAAACTGATTTTCTCTCTCTCTCTCTCGCTCTCTCCCTCTTTCTTTTTCTCTCTCTCTCTCCCCCTTTCTCTCCAGAAAAAAAAAAACTTTAGAATAACCATTAATTTTAAATAGAAAGCTTTCATTCTTCAAGATATTTTTGTTCATATTATCAAAATATGCTTAACGATAAAGCAGATGCACTATACTGAAATTAACCAAATGACAATGATACTCATGATAAAATAATTTCCAGGAGAAAAAAAATAATGAAAAGAGAAAAAAATATGAATACAAAACTAACAACTGTACCTTAACTGTTGCATTGTGGGGTATAAATATGCTAATGCCACAGCAATCACTTTTGAAAGAACCCAACTTCAGGACTCATTTGGTTGCTAGTTTGAACTTTTCACATGCATCAATACAGCATTCTTCAGATACATTCCCATGCATGGCCGGTTTAATGTGAATGGAAAACTTCTGTCTTTAAAACCATGTATTTTTTTTTTATCAAATTGGTTCGAAAAATGCCAAAGATCCCTAAGGAAGATGTTACACTGATTTACAAATCCGTATTGTACTGTCCATAAAATAAGCCAAAAGATAAGTGAAATGCAAAGTTGAACTGTTTCTCCACCCAGTGGCTCAATCCAGTCTCACGCCTTTCCTTGGTTGAGGTAGCTTAGGAAGAATGAATGATTTGAGAAGCTGAAAATGGTAGAAGCTCCACAGGCTGAATTTTATTTGAAATGTACCTGGAAGAGTTTAATATTATCCTATAATGATATGAATATCAACATAAACATAGAAAAAGCATCAAATGCCATCAACTATTGATTTAAAATTTAATAACATCTGTGTGATGGTCAACACAAAGCACAGGGAACTGAATGAACAAATGGGTAGAGAACTGAATGGAGGCAGATAAAAGGGAAGAATAAGGCATCATTTTACACTTGCTTAAAATCACTTGCTGTACATAAAGCAACTATCTCTTATACTGCATTAGATTTATATTCTTTATATTATCTGACCTAGGTTTCTGTGTTCCATAAAATAGACGGTTCATGCACTAGAAAGGGAACATAGCTCACGATATACACAAATTACATTTGCTTGTATAATTTTTATTTGTCTTTTTTTCTTCCAAGTGAAAGAATATTTAGTAATAGTGGAGATATGTATGTTGTATAATTAATGCTTTCATGATCTGATTTTGAGGTCTCTTAGAAAAATTGATCTATACATTTTCTGTAGATATCACTAAATATCTGCCTTATTCTGAATGTGTTATCAGCTGCAGAAAAAAAAAATTAGTGTACTGCCCCTAATTTTTCTTTTAATATTGTGCTGTGGATTTGGCACCTCAGACAGAGCTAAAGAGCAGTGGTTTTCTAAACTCCACTCAAATTCTTCTCAACTCCTTCCAGGGGGATAAGATCTGTCCAAGTGCTTGCCTGGGTCCAGGGATCAAGATGGAGAAAGGAGAAACTCCTTCAGAGGCGGGGCAGTCAGGCTAGGAGTGTTAGCACCACTAGGCCCACTCACATTTCCATCATGTACTATTTTACTTCTATGTATTTTATTTAATTGGTGGAGACTAAAGACAGAACTACATGTTTTCTTTTTTCCTTCAACATTTCTTACAGTTTTATAAATACATACCAGTTAACTGGAGCCAAGTTGGGGGAAAGAAAAACCCTTTAGAGTTTAGGAGTGATATCGATTTTAAAATGTGCATTCCAAGAGAACTTCTTCATATTTCACATCTCTCCCTTTCTTTGCATTTGGCATACATTTGGTGGACAAAGGTTCATAACACACCAATTAAATAATTATTTTAGTGGTCAGAGGTTTCCAGGAATAAGATGCATAATTGGTTTTGCATGATGTTATAAACATTTTCAAAGCAACTGTTTTTGCAAAGTAGAGCAACTAACTATTCTAGAGATTCTCAATCAAATGCTGCCTGAATAGCAAAGTACCTGCTATAGAGCCACAGGATGGCTGCTTCTAGCCCAGCAGCCTTGCCTGTTGCTCAGGAAGACTGCCTGACTTGAGCAGCTTTGGGGATGTTCCCTAAGGGCTTGGCACAAGAAATCTCAGGGCCACCAACCTTTGCTATGTCTTTGTGATGGAATGTGCCCGGCAAGGAGGTATTGCACATGGGTTCAGCTGCATCTGTGTGCAGATGAAAGGAATGCCCTAGTCTGGGGAGGCAGGGACAAAAGGGAGCTGAGAGAGAGATAAGCAGGTGCAGCATTCGGGGGAGGGAGGGGTGAAACGACAGAGGTTCCCAGCAGGCACTGGACTCTCCATATCTCAGGTATCTGATACTTGTTTGTGGCTCATGTGCCCTTTTAGACATGCCTATGCTATTTACACAGTGACTGCTCTAAAATTGCATATGCATGACATCATTTATAGTTTCATCTTTGTTTTGAGATACTTAATATGAAAATTCAACTTGATTGGAAATATATTCATAATTTCACTAGAAATATAATCGCATTAACATTTTTTAAAAAGGAAGAAAGTTATATTTCTTGAGGATAATTTTAACCATAAAGTTTTAAAGGGTTATAAAAAATATCTCAAAAATTTTTATTGCCTATTTATGAAAATAGTATTTGGCTTTGATTGTGATAATCAAGCATTTTAAAAGATCATCATTAGAAGTTACTCAAGAGGAATTGTTTGTGGATGAAAATTCTGGTTTCTTTCTTTTTTAAGAGAAAGAGTAAGAGAGGAAAAGAGTTAATTCTATTTTTTTCAGCTGGGTTTCTTTTTCTACACTTAGCTGTGCATGTAGTGCTGGGGATCAAACCCGGGTCCTTGAACACGCCAGGCATGCACTCTACAGCTAAGCCACCTCTCCAGCCCTGAAAATTCAGATTTCTTATTAATATTTATGAAAACAGCTTTTTAAATCAGACATTTAACATTTTATGTGTTCCCTTATTCTGTGATTTTGTCTTGTAATTACAAGATATGAAGAACTTGTAATAACTGTTTTCCCAAATCTCATAACTTTCCTGTTCCCTCACTGTTGTATGCAAATGTTGCATTTATCTGTGGCAGAAGGCTGTGGACAGTTGAAAGCTCTTCTTTAAAGATCCAGTGAATAGGCATTCTACAGTGAGCCAGAGGCCCTGAGCTATCAATAGTAACCCTCAAAATGCTACTACTGTGCTTTGCTTCCCTGAAACTAGATAATGGCCCATGGAGGATCCCATACCTAAATTCTGAGCAGGTAGGTAGGAGTCTCACCTCATGCCTGCTCTGCGCTGGGTTCCTCAAAGTATAAGGCAGTAGGGTCTCAGGACTTTCAAAGCCTCAGTTTCTATACTGAATTTTTTTTTGGATCCTAATAATCTAAAGAATTGACATTATAATAGTTTCTATCTATATCTCTTCAATACACAAAGAAAAAGCAAAACAAGTTTTCAGTCTTTCTTTCTAAATCATTGATAAAGCTGTGTATTAAAAATTAAGGTACCACTTACAAAAACAAAAATATTCCTTTATTTAAATCTAGGTTATCAGCTTTCTGCTATAGTTTAGATCTCTTACGTCCCCCAAAGAAGAAATCTGCTTCCACAGAGACTTTTAGGTTGACTGGACACTCTCTAGGAGAAAGGTATAAGTATTTTCAGACTTTTTTTGTCCTTAAACATCTGTAAGGTTTTAATCTAGTTTCTTTGTTCTTCATGTTATCTCAGACTTTCCAGTATTTAAAATGCAATTCTATGGTTTTCCTAGTATCTTCTCTGAAGTGCAAAATGTATCATCTGTGATTTTCTTAGTACTATGTAACTATCTCATTGTAAAAACTCATTTGATAGCATACTTTTTCTTTCTTACTCTACAATTTATGTGTAAATTTAATCTTCTAAATTTTTATAGGTTCGTTGTTTGCTAATGCAATCCTACATGGGGAATAAGCATCAACAGTACAAAAAACTAACTCTTTGATTTGTCATTATGAATCTACTGGGGATTAGCTGGATGGCTCTCTCAATCAGGAGGATTGTTCATGTCTCTGGGTAGACTGGCAGGTCAGCTGCAAGCTTGCTTGTCTGGCTTGGCCTCAGTCCTTTTAGCCACAGTGAACTGACGCTCTCTCTAGTTTCTAATCCTCTTGGAGACTGCAGACTTGTTGTCATGGAAGAAACAGAAGCTGAGAGAGACAGGAAACCCTCACTATCTCTTGAGATGTGAACTCAGAATTGACACTTTCCCTCTTCTGCTCTCTTGGCTGAAGCAGGTCACAGGGAACACCCCAACAGAGGAAGTGGAAAGAGATTCTGCTTCTTAGCGGGTGAACCTGCAAAGACTCAAGGTGAAGGGAATATATATATATATATATATATATATATATATATATATATATATATATATATGGAATAATGAAGAATCAGGGCCATTTTTTTGAGAGAGAGAGAGAGAAAGACAGTGAAAGAGAAAAACAATCAATTTTTATTTAGTTATTTATCTGGTTTTCATTGCTCTGATACTTAGTTGTGTAGGTGGTGCTTGGTGCTGAGGTTCAAAGCTGGGTGCTTGTGCCTGCCAGGCAAGTGCTGCAACTGCTGGCCCATTGCTCCGGCCCCTCAGTGCTATATTTAAATCATGTGTCCTAACTCTCTCTCTTCCTCTCTCTCCCTTTTAGAACTAGAGATTGAACCCAGTAGTGCTAAACTACTTTTATGTTCATTGTTTTGTGTTTTATCTCTTCTCTGCTAAGGAAATATTTTAAAATTTCCTGGCTTTTGAACATGAAGTTTTATTGTTTGCGCCATTGATTTTTAAAGGTACATTTAGAATTAACGTGAACTTATTGATGTTTTCTGGGCTTCTGTCCTTGGAGGTCACTCTATGTAAAAACTTATTGATGTAGCATGAATGGTGGGGTTGGGGATTGGTAACAAGGAAGCCATCACAGGAATCACTTTTTAATGTGTCAAAATATTTTATGATTATATAGGTGAACAATATGGAAACTTTAGAAAATATAAATGAAAATTTTTTCTATTTTTAAAAATTTTTTGTTCTAGGTATTATGATTAAAAAGTCATGCATTTCTCACTTATAGTGACAGAAGTTCTTTATTAAATCTCTAGATAGACCATGAACATGGAAACTTGAATACATGAAGGATAAGGAATAAAATTGCTAATTTTGGCTGTAGGCAATTATCACATAAAATCTAATCCTTATCCATGCAAAAGGAAACAGAAGTTTTAAATTATTGTAATTGGGTATCTTGGTGTGTCTATGTCATTGACAGGAATTGATAAATGTTCATTCACTCAAGATGCTCTCACATAATGCATGTTAAAACAGTAATAAATATTTACATCTTTTGAAATTAACTGCAAAGTGTTATTTAACATAGCTAATACAGCAAAATATTTTTATTAATCAGATGGTGAAAATCTGAAACTGAAACAGTCAGTAGTGCCATGCCTGATTATCTGATCAAGGTTATGAACTCTTTGATTTATAACAGCATTCCTTTTGCTAAACATTTGCTGTGGTCAATTGTACTCCAGGGCGGGGACCCGTCTATTGAAAGGTAGAGTTTAATTTCAGAGAAAGAAACTGCTAAGAAAGTAAAAGTAAAAGCTCTCTGCTAGAAAATGACATCACTGAGCACCAAAAATCTGCTTCACCTTCTAAATACTTCTTTACTTAATCATTTATGATTGAACATGGATGTTAATACCACATATTTCCCTTGTCTTCTTGGATAATAACTACAACCAATTTCCTTAACTTTAGAAAGGTAATGTTAGTTCAGAGACAAATAGATCCTCAAGCTTAAATCTTGCCCTATAAAATATATAAGAAGGATTCATACTATGAAAAATGAACTAAATTAGAAGAAAAGATGATGTGCAGAAAAAGTATACTATACCTAATTGCAACTAAAATTGCAATTTTAAAACTAATTCAGTAATATTATTCTCTAAAAAAGATACTAACATTCTCACAGGCATATGATTTAAGCATACATATAAATGATTTTAGTCTAAATGTTCTAGTAATGAAAATATTTAAACTATAGTTTATTTTAATATTAATGTACTGAGAAACCTTTAGATACAGCAAATAGAAAAAATATGATAATATAGGCTAAATATAGATATATGACATCTTGAAGGAGAGGATTTGGTTAAGGATTAGGAGAGAGAAAAAGTGTTCTTTCAGGCAGGCTACAGATTCTTCAAGATTGCATTAATATCCCTACTTATTTAGTCAAATACGCTAATAATTATTGAGAGAATGTCATCTCTGAGAACAGCCCATCTCAGCCAGCTTCCTTTGGCTACAGAGTTCATAAGAGTGGGTGATACAGCATACAGACAACTGTTAATGGAAAGTGATATCTTGACAGACTGGAAAATCTCAGATTAATTCTTTTGCTGCACTGTAGTCCCTTTATACTACATTACTGAAGAATAATTTAAATAATCTATGTGTTATTGAAAATATTGCAGAAATCCAATATACTTTTCATTCATGAGCTAGACAGCATTAACTAGACTATGTCTTAATTCTGTGGAAATAGGAAGAATCAGTGCCCAGAGATGCCCATTAATGTTTCCACATCAGCTGTCCTGGCAAATTAATTTTCTGCAGTAAGCTACAATAAGCTAACTTAATACCTCTGTATCTGGGTGGTCCCAAGAATGAGTTGTTAAGGACTGTGATCATAAATCAAGATTCCCTGCGGGCTGCCGGCTGACCCTCGATGGGTGGGCATACATCTAGCCACTGAGCTTTATACATGACTATCTTTGGGTCATAGAGTAAACAATTGGCTTTTGGTACTGTATATGAGTTCTCTCTCACATGTTTTATAGAATTTGTCCCTCTCAAGCATCATTAAACATTTATAGCCTTTTATACATTAACCTTGTTTCACTCAATAGCAACCATATATGTGGTTATTATTGTTGTTCAGAATAATAACAATTGACTTAAAATTGACTCCTTTATCACTTTGGTTAGAATACTTACTTGACTTCTCTCAGGAAAATATTTTAGACCAGCCTTGCTTTTTTATTTTACAAAATTAGAATGAGTTGTCTCCAAAGAACAGATTTAGATACTAAAATCTACATGCTTAGAGTGAGCATTATATGGCTTCACATAATCCCTGGGCAAAAGTAGGAAAACAATTCCAGCTACTTTACTGAAAACCATTTTCTTTCTTTCTTAAAAATCTCTCACGAGTTCACATTGACATTTTTCAATTTAGCTCTGTTTTATCAGATTTTTTAAAGTGGCTTTCACATGATGTATATGAATACATTTTTACATTTCCTGCTAATTTTGGGGAAACACACTATATATCTTATGGTAAATCATGTGATACACCAAAATATTAACTCTAGATTTTAAGTCTCTCTTTTGATTTCTTATTGTAATTATTAGGTCAAACTTCTTAGATTAGTATCAAGGTCCATATGACTCCCTCTGATTTCATGACTGAAGCATGGAGCAGTGATGTGTTTGTATCATTCAAATCAATCAAGAATTTCTGAAAGGTGAAAACAGGACGCTTAACAATGACACAGGGATGAATGTCATCAACAAGGGCTATCCCAGGAAAATATAAACTTATAACCATCCTACTTAAGCACCATCTCTATGAGGAAGAGTAAGTTCCCTCCAGGCAAAATGAAAATGAGATACATTCAAGAATAGAGTTATCCCATTATTTCCAATGGGATCCTATGCAATTGCAGGCAAAGAAACAGACAAAAAATACTCAAAAATATCTTCCAATATTCTTCTTTAACTTTATTTTAATGGGCACTAGAATGATTAACATTTAACAAAAGCCTGAATATTAAACTCTAATTTCTTAAAGGTTTTAGATAAATAAAGGCTAATTCATCATCTCAGTACTTTTAAGCCCAGTTTTTCAAAGGCCAATTCCTAAGGTCAAGATTTACAACTAAATTAATATCAAGAATTATTATTATTTTTTTAAAGAGAGAAGGACAGTGAGAGACAGAGACAGAGAGACAAAGAGAATTAATTTTTATTGGGTTTTTCACATGGCCTTTGTTGCTCCTACACTTAGTTGTGTATGTGGATGCTGGGGTTTGAACCTGTGTACTTGCGCATGCCAGGCAAGCACCATAACCACTGAGCCACCGCTCCAGCCCCAAAAATTATTTTTAAAGTATGTGTAAAATTACATTTTGGAAATACTGGAAATTTACATAAAATAACAAATGTCTCCATGTAATATTCAAATTGTTGACTCAAAAGAAAATTCATGTAATTAAATTATAACATATTTCATTTGCAATGTCAAAATTCATACAACATTTACCTTTCTCCAATATCAGTTAGGTTAATTGGTTGAATTATAAAAATGAATACAAAATTTTGCACAGTTTTGCCTTTAAAACTTTAGGACAGACAGACGTGGTGCTACATGCCTGCAATCCTAGATTCTTGAGAGGCTGTGACAGGAGGATCAGAAATTCAAGGCCGGTTTGGACAGCTTACAAAGACTTTGTGTCATTATGAAAGTATAAAGGTTTAGGGATATAGCTCAGTGATTGAGTACACTTGGATTCTATTCTCAGTACCATAAAACAAAAATACATAAAAGAAAGAATAAATAAATTTATAAAGGCCTCATGACAAACTACACATCTTTTTGTAAATTATACCATTTTTATAAATTGAATCTCTGATTCTTTTTTAAAATGTAAGATAATGATTGTCAAACAAGATTTCTATATCTAGCAAGGCTGTCTTTCGGAATTGAATATGAAATAAAAACAGCAAGTTTAGCAGAAACCAAAGAATTAATTATTACCGTTTTAGTCAGCTTTTTTGCAGCTATGACCAAAAAAAAAAAACAAACAAACCTGACAAGAACAGTTTTGGAGGAGAAAAGTTCATTTGGCACTCATGGTTTCAGAGGTCTCAATCCATAGAGGGTCAACTCCACTGCTCTGGATCAAAGATAATAGAGAACATATTGGCAGAAGGGTATGGCAGAGGAAAGCAGCTAGGTCATGGCAAATAGGAAGCAAAAAGAGAGAGCTCCCCTCACCAGGCACAAAGCATATATTACAAAAGCATATCTCTAGTGACTTACATCCTACAGTTCCCACCCAGTAATCCATTTAAACAGCTTAATGCCTGATCAGGTTACAACTTTAATAACACATTTGTTTTACCTCTAAACTTTCCTGCATTTTCTCACATGTGAGTTTTTGGGTGACCCCTTATATCAGAACAATAAAATTATGTCCTTGGCCTGAAATCTCATGCCCACCTCTCAATGGAAAACACATTTAGTCCATTGCCAAGGGTCTCCATAGTCTTAAGAGTTACAGCATTACCCAAAAGTCCAAGTCCAAAGTCTCCACCAAAACTCAAGGGAACTCTCAGCATGAGCATCTATAAAAATCAAAAGTAAGTCACACATATCCAATATATAATGGCACAGAGTAAACAATTACATTCCACAAGGGAGAAATACAGGCATAGAAAGCAGGTATGGGACCAAAGAAAGACTGAAATCTGGTTGAGCAAGGAGATTCCTGTAGCTCTATTTCCAGCATCTGGGGCACATGGTATTCTGACGCTCTCTGCAAATGGTTTGTGTAGTTCTACCATTTTGGTGTTGCTCACTGCAGCCCACATGGCCTCTCCCTTGGCTTGTCTCTGCTCAAGTCCTGTATCTTTTCTCGGCAGACATTCCATGGTACTGGCATATCTTAATGTTGGAGATCTCCATGCAACTTCAGTTTCTTTCTCACAATTTTGTGCCTCACCCTCTCACAGTAATCCTGACCCTGCTGCACTTTGCCTGGCCTCCCAGGCCTTCCTTTGAAATCTAGGTGGAAGCCTCCATGACCCCCTAACTCCAGAATCCTGTAATCCTGGAGAATCAGCTTCATTTGGTTGATATTGAGGTCTGCCATCATCTCGAGCAGTAGCCAAGACTCCTGGGATCTCAGTTGCTGCATCCTCTGAGTGCCTAGGAAGCTAAGCATAGTGAAACAACACTCTAATCCCACCAACCCACGTAAGCAGGGTGCCCCCCACCCTGTACTGGTCTCTTCTCAAAGGAGTTTTACTTTTATACTGTGATTTTGAGGTGACTGTGCCCTTGCTGATTTCTGAGATTCACTCAAGCCATCTTTCCTATTATCTCTGTGTAAAGTATTTAGCATCTCCTTAGTGATTGTAATGTCTTTAACAACCACACCTGGCTTAGTCCCAGGTTTACATACATTTTTCTGGCAAAAGTGCAAATTTTTCAAATCTTTCTGTCTTACTTTCTTCTCCTGATTATCATGGTAAACTTGGCTAAAATTTTCAAGCAATATCCATGCCACCATCTGAATGCTATGTTGCCTTGGAATTTCCTCCACCAGATCAATTAGTCCATCACTTTTAAATTCATGCTAACAGAAAGTCTTAGGACTTGGTCAAAATATAGATGTTTCTGAGCCAAAAAATAACACGTTTCTAATAGGCCCCCTCTCCTGTGAAACTTCATGAGTCCCATCTTTACATTCCTAGTCCTATCAGCATTCTGGTATTCTGAGCTCCCACCAAAATTCTAAAACTTTTCCAGCTTAAAGTCATTGAACTTTCCAAAATTCTTCCCACAAACACCAAAAGGCTCCATAAACTCCTAAACTTTATGGTCGGGTTAGTCACAGAAAAACCTTCACTTTTCAGTATTAATTTCTTTTAGTCAGCTTTTTCATCACTGTGACCAAAACACCTGACAAGAACAATTTTAGAGGTGGAAAATTTGTTTGGTATTCATGACATCAGCGGTCTCAGTCCATAGAGGGCAGTCTACATTGTCCTAGGCTGAAGGTGATGCAAAAAGGCATAGCACAAGGGTGTGACAAAAGAAAGCAGCTCAGGACACGGCCTGCGAGAAGCAGAGGGACAGCACCACTCACCAGGCACAAAATACATACACCCCAAAGGCACACCCCAGTGTCCTACCTGCCTACAGTCACCACCCAGTTAATCCATTCAAGTGGATTAATACACGATCAGGGTTGGGCTGGCATAATCCGATGATTTGACCTCTAAACTGAGAAGTAAATTCAGCAAAGCATCAGAATGTAAGACCAACTTAGAAAAATAAATGGCTTTCTTGTACTCCAATAATGAATTAGTTGAGAAAGAAATGAACAAAATATCTCCATTCACAATACCCTAAAATATACTTGGAAATAAATCTAACCAAGGAAGTAAAAGACCTCTACAATTAAAACATTAGAGTAATGAAGAAAAAAATGGAGAAGACCTCAGAAATTGGAAAGACCTTGCATGTTTATGGATATGCAGAATTAATATTGTCAAAAAGGACATGTTACCAAAAGTGATATGCAGATTCAATGCCATGTCCATTAAATTAGCAATCATCTTTTTCATGGAAATAGAAACTTCTGTCCCAAAACTCATATGTAAGAATAAAAAACTAGGAAGGACTTAAGCAATATAAAGCAATAAGAATAATGCTGGTGGCATCACATTACCTGATCTCAAATTATAGCATGGAGCTATAGTAACAAAACTGTTATGGTATTGACATAAAAACAGACATGAAGACCAATGGAATAGAAGAGAAGACCAGAGATGAATACACATAAATAAAGTCATCTGATCCATGACAAAACTGCCTAAAACATACATTGGAGAAAGATGACCTTTTTAACAAATGGTGCTGGGAAAAATGGATATATATGTCCAGTTTATATATAAACATATATATTTATATAATATATATAATATGTGCATGTATATGTATATATAGAAAATATATACATATATAATATATATATGTAATAAGACCGGAATCCTCTCTCTCACTATACAAAAATCAACTCAAAGTGAATCAAAGACCTAGTAATTAGACCAAAACATTGTTACTATTCGAAGAAAGCATAGGGTCCACACTCCAACATATTGAAATAGGTGCCAACATGTTTAATTAAAAAACTCCTAAAGGTCAAAAAATAATACCAAGAATCAATCAGAAGAATGGCTTCAAATTTACAAGCTCTGCACTGCAGAGGAAATAAGTGGGTGAAGAAAGAACCTTTAGAATGGGAGAAAATGTTTGCAAACTACTCATCCTATGGGAAATTAGTATCTAGAATATATAAAGAACTCAAAAAACTTAACACAAATAAATAAATAAATAAATAACCCAAACGATAAATGGGCAAATTAACTAAATAGATATTTCTTAAAAGAAGAAATGCAAATAGACAACAAATATATGAAAAAAAATTTCAGCATCCTTACCAATCATGGTAACACAAATCAAAACATCAATGAAATTTCATCTTACATCACTTAGAATGGCAATCATCAATAATACAAATGACAATAAATTCTGCTGAGTATGTGAGGAAAAAGGGATTCATGCTTCATTGGTAGGATGGCAAATTAGCACAACTGGTTTGGAAAGCAGTGTGGAGATTCCTCAAAAGAGTAGTAGTGGATCTACCATATAACCCAGCTATCCCACTCCTTGGTATTTATTCCTAAAGACTAAAATCAGCATACTCTAGTGATACATGCATTTCAATGTTTATAGCAGCACAATTCACATAGCCAAGTTACAGTATCCGAGCTCTCCCTTAATAGGTGAATGAATAGAGGAAATGCGGCATAAATACACAATGGAGTTTTACTCAGCCATAAACAAGAATGAAGTTATGTCATTTTCTGCTAAATGGACAGTATTAGAGAATATCATGCCAGCACATTAATCCATACTCAGATAGTCAATAACTGCATGTTCTCTGTCATGTATGGAAGCTAGAGAGAAATTAGGAATTTAAAAATAACGGGTACCTCATCAAACTAAAAGGGAGAAGTACAGACTAGAGGAAAGGAGGTGAGGGGGGAGGAGAAAAGAGGAGAACTGTGAAATGAAATTGACCAAATTATGCTGTATAAATGTATGACTATATGAATATAACAATGAATTCCACCTTTATGCATAAATATAATGCACAATTAAAAGAATAAATTAATAGAAGGAAGATCAATTTTGTAGAGGATAAAGGGAGGGAGGTGGGGAACAAAGGTGGTAGTACTGGGGGTTGAAATGAAATAAATCATGTTATAAGCATTGATGAATATGTCAAAACAAATCCCACAACTACATATAACTATTATGCACTAATAAAACAATTTTTAAAAAAATGAAAAAAAAATTCTAAAATATTTTATTAGTGCATATTATTCATAGAATAATAGGTTTCATTGTGTTATACATATGTGCATATAGCATACTTTGATCATAACTTCCCATTTATTGATGTTCTCTCTTCTCTCCACTGGAACCCCTTCCTCTTATCCTACATAACCACCATAATCACTACAGATACAGGAATTCATCTATTCTTGACTTTGTGGCCATGCTTTAATCAATGTTGTGAGATACAGTTTCCCTGAAATACAATTAAGTATTAGATTTCTGACATGGCTGAGGTCCTTGAGACATCTGTCACATTGTATATCACTGTCCCAGGTATTAAGATAGGGCTTTCCACTTAGATTCTTGGGCTACTTCAGACTGCTTCGTACTTTAATTTCTAGCTCCCTTGAATGTCATAGTTAAGTGAATACAAGGAACTATGTCTTGGTCTGACATTGAAGTCAATGCTCCATTCATAGAATTTGATTTGCTTTGGAAAGAGATCAGTGGACACATTCTGCAAATAAAACTTCACAATAAAAACTTCCTCACCTGGGTCCAATCCCCAGTGTCTAAAAAAGGGGGAAAAAACCCCAAAACTAAATTGATGGTTTAAGATATGAGATGTCTTCCAAAAGCTCATGTGTGAGACAATGTAGAAAGTGTAGAGGTGATATGATTGGGTTATGACAGTTTTAACCCAATCAGTGCATTAATCCCAATAGGATCAACTGAGTGGTAACTGTACACAGGCGGGGTGCAGCTGGAAGAGGTGGGTCATGGGAGGGCATGACTTTGTGTACATATTTTGCTCTTGGGCAATGGAGCACGTTCTCTCTCCCTCCCTCTCTCTCTCTTGCTCTCTCTCCTTTTCTCTCCCTTTCTCTTTCTCTCTCTCTCTCTCTCTTTTCTAGTGGCCATGTCCTGAACTGCTTTCCTCTACCAGAGTCTTGTCTCCTACCATGATGTTCTGCTTTACCTCCGGCCTCAAGGAATGGAGTCAGTCATCTGTGAACTGAGACCTCTGAAACTGTGAGCCTTAAAGAAACTTTTTCCTCCTCTAAAATTGGTCTTGTCAGGTCTTTAGATCACAGCAATGAAAAAACTGACTAAAATATAAACATAAGCAAACAAACAAACAAGATACCTCTACTCCCTATGATTTATCCAATAGATTATCTGTTGTCTAGTACAGTATCTAAAAATCACTACTTCCTTGTTCCACTTCCTAAACATTTTTCCAATAGTCAACTACAAAGTTGATTAGGAGAATCATCTTGCTGATTTGATTTCTGGGGATAGCTGTGTCATTTTGGTTGAGTTACTTAATAGGTGAATGGCAGACTCACTGGTCCACATGCAGGCATGTATACACACACAGACATGCTTATATAACAGCAACAGAAGAACTTCCAAACTTCCATTTTATTTAATAACAATCTCCGGTGCATCTCAATAGCAGTGAAGGATCTATGTGTCATAGAAATAGATATCATACATATCAACTTACCTGCATGTTTCATTTTACCTCCTTAATGCTAAGTTGGTAGAAGATCCTATCGAGATATTGCTGCCTGTGCAAGAAAGAGACCTACTTAATCAGAGAAGCCTTAGTTCATGGAAGCTTTAGTGCTTCAGCCCTTTCATATTAAAATTTTATCTTAATTCAGGAAGAATTTACATAAATAATCTGTGCCTTAGAAGCAAATATTCATCTGATTCTTGAGCCAAATAACCAGGGCACCATCATACCCTATTTCTGGGAAGGAAGTAGAATTCCTCACTTCCTGGGTCTCTCTTCCTTTTGATTTTCAGTGCCCATTTCCTAATGGTGTTAACTTGGTAAAAGACCTGTAGTTATTGGATTCATGTAATCCTTCCCAGAAATTACTTTAAAATTGTTTCAAGGGTAAGATCTTGTAATGTCATAGAATTTCAACCATGCATGTGAACTTCACTTGGAAATCTAGTTTCAGCAAAACTAGAGTGCCTGAGACATTAATATTCTTGTCTTACTGACATACTTTCATTCACAGAAGGGAAGAGGAAACCAAAGGGTATTTACTTTTGGGGTTCAAATTACATTTTCTGAATTATAAGAAAAAAATGAAGGATGGGTTGGCTATGACAGAAATCTTGGGGAAAAGTCATAAGTTTTGCTAGTTTCTAAATAATCTAGAATGAAAACAATAGGTGTATCAGATACATGTCTTGTATTTTGGTTATGGGCATATAATTTAAGGTGTAAGAGGAAAAAAGCTATAAGGTATACCAAATGAATCAAAAAAGCACCTTATTCCAAAAGAATAATATGCTTTAAAATGAAATCACAAAAAAATTATGAGTGGAGATAAATAAACCAATATGTCTACACAGAGACTCTCTCTGTTAGTTTATGCCTTTTTATTTTAAAAGATGTGTAGCAATGGCCATATAACCTTGGATAAAACCAAAATATATATATATTACAAACTCTAAAGAACAGGTCAAGAAGCCTAAGGTACAGCCTTAAGAAAAACAATAAAGAGAATGAAAAATACTATTTCAGCTGTGTTACAGCGAGAAAACATACAAGATACAAAATACTATTTGGATAAATTGCAAATGAGAAGTAAAGCAATGTTGAAGGATTGTTTCTTATATATTCAATACTCATCTGAGAAAGCATATGAATCTTGACAGAAAAAAAATCCTACAAGCATGTTAATACAGTCTCATTTCATGGAAGGCCTGATGTTCAGAGAGGTTAGACAGTTTGCTGAGGTTATATGACTAGTAAATGAGTTGTTGGAATCACATCTTCCTGACTCCACAAGAAACAGAAATATATAATATCAACACCTAATATATTTTCATTTTCAATGAGAATGATCTTGAAACTGAAACAAAAATTTTTAATGAAAAATCTAAAGATTTATATATACGAGAAGACAAACTAATATTTTGAATAACAGCGCAAATAAAATTGCATCCAAACCTATTGGAAGATCCGTGTGTCTATTTTTGTATCACATTTGGTTCTGTTAGCTGCTAGAGAGGAACTTTCCAGAGTAAGCTCCTATAGAGAAAAAAATTACTACTCCTTTAAATGACTATTAATATTCCTTCAAAAGTTTTATTTATTTCAGATAAGGCTTTCCAGAGAAAACCACGAGGAACAAGCAAAAGTGACTGAGTCACTAAGAGACTCTTCTAGGAGACTTAAAGTAAACTTTACTCATTATAATCTGATTATAATTCTAAATTCTCCACCAAAGAAGGTGTTCATGTCTGCCATTTTTTAACATGCTATGTATATAGAAGTAAGAACTCCAACTGAGTATGCTAAGGAATGTGCTTTTTTCTGTATGTGTGTCAACTGGTAGGGACAAGTCTTTTTGAAATGAATGAATATGAGTTTCTTCCATAAAAGTTCCTCATTTTCTTTGATGGGGAGACACTGCTTTGGGAGTCATTCCCAGTGCTCCTCTCACTTGCTGCAAATAGTAAACCTTGCTTTACTTTTATCTCCTGTTTGTGGTAATTGGCTGTGCACTCACCAAGGGGTAAATCCATGGTATGTGCTGATAATTCCAGTTTTGCAAAGAAGTTTACTATCTGCAAGGGATTGGGGGTTCACTGATTAGCCAGAGAAAAATTCAGCACTGGTACATTGAAATGGTTCTCAAGCAATATATATTTATCCCACAGTAGAGCCGTTGTTTTGAAGTTAAGCAGAACTAGATACACATGCTTGAAGTTCTAAACTGTGAACACGTACTGATTTAAATAGGCAAGAGGACAGGAAGAAGGTAACTATCATTATTAGGGCCACTACTTAATGTCAGTTTCAGAGCAGTGCTTGGCCCGTTGATATTTATTATGTCATTTAAGCTTGCAATTATCCGAGTGTTGGATTTTACAGATTAGGAAAGCAAAGTTAAAAAGATACCAGGACCTCTTAGAGGATCTGAGTTTCAAACTGATTCTCTTTATTACGCAAAGCTTCAGTTTTGTTTTACAAAAAAATGACAAAATTTCGTGTGGCAATCATCTATGCTGTTTCAATTTGCATGGCACACAAAAAGTGCTCGAGAATATAAATAGCATCAACAATTGTACAGAGAAGTTTGCCTTTTTAAATAGAATGCTTTTATGTACTTCAGGCCATTAATTATGCGGTGCTTTTCCATTTGATCGTTTGTTTTCCCTCATATACACAGTTTTTCCTTGGACAAGCAAGACAGATACAGGCTCCCCCTCCTCCGAAATTTTCATTATTTTAGAGTCCAGCAAGGGGCCACCCAAAAATGCCAAAGTTCCTACGTTTAGAGGACACATATACAATTCACTATTGCAACTACATTAAAAAAGAAAAGTAATCTATGTGGTATCATGGGTTACCTAACCAAATCTAAAGCAGGAATCAGGAAGTAGCTGGACAGAGATTTTCCCTCTAGGTCAGAAGTTGCTCTTGTCAATCTTATTCTGCAGAGATTTTGCCACTTCATATGTGAAGCTCTCCACAATGAGCACAAAGCTTTGCTAAGCAAACTTCCACTAAGTGCAGGCGATTTCTCAACCACAACTGCAAGCCAAGAGATACAATGCTCTCTCTCAGATCAAGTGTGGGAAATTTGGGGAATTCTGAGTGATAGTAGGAAAAAAATTCTGATTAGTTTCTGCTTTTTATTTTCCTTTATGCTTTTGATGAATAGACTAAGGAACTCCCAGTCAGGATGAGTCTGTCTTCCTCCAAAAAGAAAACAGATTTTTTTTAACCGTTGGGATAGTGTAAAATAACCAAATTTAAGTAATTTAAAATGCACCTGCCTGAAAAATGTGTCTCTATGCGTCTTTGAATGGCATAAGCTTGGAGAATATTAGCAGAAAAATAAGGCAAGGAAAGCCTCAGGCTACTGGAAGATTTTTACAAAATTCATAAAGAACAAATTACATACAGCAAAATGCAAAATCTTAAGCTCTATGAATTTCTATCCATATAAATACCACCTAGATCCCTATGTTGAATATTACTGTGGCCCCAAGTCCTCCCTATTCCTTCCCAGTCAATACCAACATCTCCAAGAGGCAACCAATATTCCAATTTCTATCAACATAGATTGTTTTCATATGTTCTTATGTTTAAATACATGGGATTGTGCAGTAGGAGGTATTTTCTCTGAAGGTTTTTATCATTTTGGTTCAATCCCACATTTTTTTATTTTCTTCAGTTATTACTCATATCAGTAGCTAATTATTTTTGAGGTTTCTATCATTTTTGGCTCAACCCATATTTTCTTATTTTCTTCAGTTATCAAATATATCAGTAGCTAATCATTTTCTTTTATTGTGTATTATTCCCTTGCTTGGATATGATATAATATTTAAATCTATTTTCTAGCTTATGGACATGAGTTGCTTCCTATGTGTGAATATTCTAGCGTAGAACATCTTTTTGGTGTCATGTGATCTCATTTCTCCTGGGGATATACTCAGAAGTAGAATTGCTGCGGTGTGAGGAGTGTGTATAATGTTGATGGAAATTTTAAGCAGAGGAGTGACAGAGTCTGACATTTTAAAAGGATCTCTCAGGCTGTCAAACTGGAAATAGAACACACGGGGGTGAGAATGGAGATGCAGAAACTGACTAGGAGGCTCCTGTAGAGATCCAGCAGATGATTATGGTGTCATTCATGAGATGGGATCAGATTCTAGACATTTTTGAAGGTAAAGAAAATAGGACTTCTGAATTCCCTTACTGTGGGCAAAGAGAGAAAAGAGAGCTTATGGATGGCCCTGAGGGTTTGGCCTAAGTGTGTTACTACCAACTAGAACCAGAAGATGGCCGAAAGAGGAGGGTGTTCCGGGGAGGAGCATGGAGGGAAGGGGTGGGGTAGGCATTTGGACAAATAGGATTTTATTATGGATTTGACGTTCAAATGATGGTGTTAGGTAGGCAAGGAAAATATAAATCTGGATTTTATATTTTATTTATATTATAAAGAAGTCTGAGCCAGAAAAAAAAAATGTGGAAGTTGTTAGCAAAAGGATGATAAGTCAAAGGACTAAAGGAGATTTCCACTGGAGTGATGGAAGCAGAGAATAAATCATAACTAAGCACTGGATGCTCCAAATTTAAGAGAATGAACAGAAAAGAAAGAGGCAGCAAGAACATGGTAGGAGAGATCAGTGAGAAAGGACTAAAACCAAAACAAAGGATTTCAGTAAGATGCAGAAGAGAGCTGTGTAAAGTGCCTTTGGTAATTAAATTGAGCACTGAGGATTGTACATTGGGTTAAGTCACACTGGTAAGTCATTTGTGATCATCACTAAAATAGTAGGAATGTGGGAGTGGTAGGAACGAGGTGATCTTGATTTCCTTTAGGAAACGTGACTGCTTTAGAGAAGTTAAAAAAGCTTTTTTTAACATCTTGAGCATTGACTCATGATAGACTTTCAGTTTTGAACAACTTTTAATATGCTGAAGAGTAACACACCTGGATGCAGCCATCCAAAGCCTAACTAGATATTCAGGAGAAAGTCATCTGCTGCAATTGAGAAATAAAAATACAGGAAGAAACCAGTTATTAATTCATGTTTATTTGGGGTTATTTTCTAAAAGGAGGTGCAATTTTTATTTCTGAAGTATAATTTCTTTCAAAAAATTTTATTATGGACAAGAAGGGATGTCAATGAGTATCATTCAACCAGTGCAGATAATTTCAAATTAAACTTTCAGTGATTCACACCTAATAGTGTCAGTTATCACAATATTAATTACATTCTACAAAGGATGACATTGAGGCATAAAGATGACAAGTTCTTTGCCTCAAGTTACAACATCTAGAAAATGCTGGCCTAGAGTTTTCTACCATCTGGCTCCAGGAATCATGCTCTAAAACATTGTACTGTTACTTTACAGAAGGTCAAATTTAAATATTTGACTGCGGCCCAAAGATACAAAAGATAAGAAATTTCAAAATGCAACCCCTGGCAGAACTTCAGAGGACATATTAGATTATTGACATTAGGTTTCTAAAATGAGAGTTTCATGTGGATTATGTAAAAGGTCAAAAAAGTCAAATGAAAGAGGAGTTTTGTAAGGTGAATTGCTTTGCAGGGAGTCCAGTGTTCAATCTTGAACCAAAAGGCTTGCAGTAGAAGCCACTTCTCACTTAATTCCAAACTTTGTGAGTGGAGCTCACGAGGACGATATATTCTCTATTTCCAAGAGACCCAGTGCCTGATACACACAAAGAGAGCGGAGCCAACTTCAGAGTTCATCATGGAAGATCTCTCATGCTCGCCATCCAGTCCCAGGGGAAGAACCCCAATTAGACTTCAGTTTCTTAAAAGTGACACTTCTTAGGACTGGTCAGCTAGAGCAAGGGGAGGCCACAGCTTAGCTGCTCTGGAAAGGACTCCAAGTGCAGAGCAGAGAAAGGTTCTGATGCCACCCAGAAAGCCAGACAACACAGTTGATGAGTGTGTAGGGTTAACTTTGCCCAGCAAAAGAGAGGAGTGAAGAAGCAGCTAGCATTAAATTCCCTTGCCTTCCTGCTTTTGGATCATTGCTCTGAGTGAAAGCAGTTGAGAGACATCTGTCAGGAAGATGTCCAACACTCTTCCCAGGTAGGAAACACAAAGGTGGACCAGGTTGGTAAAGCCCCAGCGCCTTTGGTTGCTTTCCTTCCTTCCTCAAAATCACTTTTATTCCTCACTTTTCTTGTCTTGTGGTTGAATTGACCAATAAAGCCTTAGAAGTTTTGCCTCAGCCTATTCTGTAAGGAAAGCAGATCATGCCAGCTCTGCTTTGAGACTTTTGAAGATTTCTCAGGACTTTCACAATGAGCATGTGGTACAAAAAGGGAAGAATATTCAAAAGTTCCTTTCCCTGTATCTCCAAAACAGAATAGATTTCTCAGCAATAAAGCTGACAATTTGATGTCTGTTTGTCCATCTTCTGTGTTGTTCTCTCAACTGGTCTAAAATTCAGTAGGACAAACTCTAGTAATTTACATTCCCAAACACCAACAGGTAGGCAGTTTCTCTCCCTGCTCTTAATTTTCAAGCACTGCCTGCAACTGCTACTTAATGTAAAATTATTATGAGAATTAAGGTCTAGATGCTCCCCTCAAGAATGTCTAATCAAATCGAGAGTCAAAGAGGGCTATTTTATTTGTTAGTAAATGAAAACATGGTTCTTCTATTAGTTACATACTGTAAACTCCTGGCAATGAATTCAGAAAATTCTTCTTTAGGTAACTACAAATTCCAGCAACGAATGAAGACAACCCCAATGCTTGGTTTCAAAATATATTTTATACTGTACCCCAACATTTCAGCATACATATATTTACACACATATATCTACGTATACACATATACACATTATATATACACATATGTGTAGCATGTATACATAATATTATATGTATATATACATGACCTATATATATCACTTCTTGTCAAGTCATTTCTAAGCTATCTAAAACTGCTAGCCCTAATTTAGACTTACATAAATTCCCAACAGTGGATTGTATGGTATATTGAATTTAGTGTATAGTTACTAAACTAGGTCAAACTGTTTTTCCTTCCCCAGAAAACCAAATTATCTTTTATGAATAAAATGATCTCTAATATATTGGCAGTCACTTTTGAAAAAAAAATAAAAGATTTAAGACAAAAAAAGAAAGATGAAGCCAAGATAATAAATATCCTAAATCATTTTTAAAAAGAAAAATCCTCTGGAGCTGAAATCTTTAACTGAAAATTGTAAGCAAATTGAAATTAAATCCTTTGAGGCATGATGGTTAATTAAAGGGCAGGGCTTGTTAAAATAACTACAATTCAACAAGGTTCCAGTCTCTAAATTTTATCTTTGCAATTACAGTTACTTTTCATTAGATGACAGAGGAGGGTCTAGATATAAAAGACATGGAAAAGCAATAGAGCTTACAGCCTGTGGTCTTATAATTGCTCTTTGGTATTAAATGTTCTTAGAAAAAGTTTTAAGAAGAACACTGCGTGCTAAAAGAAGTGTGCCCTTCTATAAAATGGAGCCAAGTAATCACATCTCCATGGTGTGTATGTTGTTTTACCATATAGAGATACAATGAGTTTTTTTAATATATTTTCTTAATTATTTCTCCTATAAGGTGATTGCATGAATACCAGACAGTGCAACAGAGAAATAAAAAGTGCCAAAATCATAATAGGGTATCGTTTGTTTTTAGTATTCAAATATTTCACAACAAAAGCAACTCCCACTTTTAGAGAGAACTCTAGGCTAAGCATTGACCTAAGCACATGTACGTATACTCCACTGTACACAGCCGTGAAATCCTCAAAGCACATACTTGCTCTTTCCATTTTACAGACTCACATTTATACAGCTGGCAAGTATCAGAGCTGGGATTCAGATCAGCTGCTCCGTCTGTAATGTTCCTGCTCTTTATTCATCTTTAGCTTAAAATGTCTTTATAATTGTTTTTTTTTATCTTTAGAAGCATGTCTCTAAATATTCTCAAGGAAAAAGTGATATTAGATTTGTAATGAGATATAAAATAAGTTTAAAGCTATCGAGAGATGTTTAACCTTTTGCAATGGCAGTTTCAGGTTCTATCGTCACAGAACAATCCTGTCCTAAAATTGCCAACATATATGCACCCTTTGACTCACTAAACTTACTTCTTGGAATACGCAATGAGAAAAAAATATTCTATATCTTTCCATTTTGCTAGTCAAAACATAGTTTATGAGAGCAAATAATTATAAAAGTCTCAGCACACAACAGTAAAAAGTAGTAAATAAATTTAGTCAATAGTTACATCAAAGAATACTGTAAAGCTATTACAAATGTCGTGCAAAGACTACTCAAATGTGGAAATTTACATGCTATATTGCAGAGTACAAAAACTACAAAATAGCTGCAGTGGATCAAATGTTTATGTCCCCCCAAATTCATATGCTGAAATCCTAACCCTAAATATGACGGTGATAGGAGATGGGGTCTTTAGGAGACTATTTAGGTAAAAAGGGAACAACCTGGTAACAAGATCAACTCCAGCAAATCGCTAGCATTTCTTTACACCAGCAACAAATCCGCAGAAGAAGAAATCAGAAAATCTATCCCATTCACCATCACTTCCAAAAGAATGAAATACTTGGGTATTAACCTTACAAAGGATATTAAAGACCTATTCAAAGAAAATTATCAAACACTAAAAAAAGAAATTACAGAAGACCTGAGCAGATGGAAAAACGTTCCATGCTCATGGTTAGGCAGAATCAATATAATAAAGATGGCCATTCTACCCAAAGCCCTGTACAGATTCAATGCAATCCCCATCAAGATACCTATGGCATTTT
>PVKS010023100.1:0-32791 GCA_004027875.1 Aplodontia rufa
ATAAAGATTTGGTAAATAAATTCATTAATGTAATTAAAGAGGTTTTTAATCTACAAATCAAAACTTATTTGATTGAACAATTTATATCTGTGCCATTGATTAATACCACCCTCAGTAAAGCTATTGAAAATGTAAAAAAATAAATAAATAAAGCAAATCAACAAAATCAAAGACAAAAACGGGGATATCACCACAGACTCATCCAAGATGCAGAAGATTATCAGAACCTATTTTTAAAACTTATACTCTGCCAATTTTGATAACATAGAGGACATGGACAGGGTCTTGGACATATATGACATCCCCTCTTTAAAACAGGAGGACATTGAAAATCTAAGCCAACCTTTCACAGGTAAGGAAATTGAAACAGCAATCAAAGCTCTTCCAAAAAAGAAAAGGCCAGGTCCGGATGGATATACGGCAGAATTCTACCAAGCCTTCACAGAAGAACTAACACCGATCCTCTACAAGCTCTTCCAGGAAATTGATAGAGTGGGATCACTCCCAAACACTTTTTATGAAGCAAAAATTACACTGATTCCAAAGCCCAACAAAGACTTGTCAAGAAAAGAAAACTACAGACCAATTTCCCTGATGAACATTAATGCAAAAAAATCCTTAATAAAATTTTAGCTAATCAGACACAAAATCACATTAAAAAGATAATACCTCATGATCAAGTCGGCTTCATTCCAGGAAAACAAGGCTGGTTCAACATACACAAATCAATAAATGTAATTCACCACATGAACAGAATTAAAAACAAAAATCATATAATCATCTTAATTGATGCAGAGAAGGCATTTGATAAAATTCAACACCACTTTATGCTCAAAACTCTGGAAAAAGATAGGGATCAAGGGAAGATACTTTAACTATGTCAGATCCATTTACCACAGACCCATAGCCAATGTTATCCTCAATGGAGAAAAACTGAAAGCATTTCAGCTGAACTCAGGATCAAGACAAGGCTGTCCACTTTCCCGACTCTTGTTCAATATAGTCCTTGAAACGATTGCCAGAGCTATAAGGCATGATAAGGAAATCAAAGGTATTTGTATAGGAAAAGAGGAAGTTAAGTTATTTCCATTCACTGATGACATGATTCTATACCTAGAAGACCCAATAACATCAGCTAGAAAACTCCTACTGCTTATAGGTGATTTTAGCAAAGTAACTGGCTACAAGATCAACTCCAGTAAGTCACTAGCTTTCCTTTACTTCAGCAACAAATCCACAGGAGAAGAAATCAGAAAATCTCTCACATTCACCATCTCCTCCAAAAACAATGAAGTACTTGGGCATTAACCTTACAAAGGATATTAAGGACCTCTACAAATAAAACTATCAAACACTAAAAAAAGAAATTACAGAAGATCTGAGTAGCTGGAAAAACATTCCATGCTCATGGTTAGGCAGAATCAATATAAAAAAAAATGGCCGTTCTACCCAAAGCCCTATACAGATTTAATGCAATCCTCATCAAGATACCAATGTCATTCTTCACAGGTATAGAAAAAGCAATTCTCAAGTTCATATGGAATAATAGGAGACCCAGACTAGCCAAAACATTACTCTACAGGAAGGAAGAAGTAGAGGGTATCTCAATCCCTGACCTGAAATTATACTACAGAGCTGTAGTAGCAAAAACAGCATGGTATTGGTATCAAAACAGAACCGAAGATCAGTGGAACAGAAGATCCTGAGACAAACCCCCATATCTTTAACTATTTGATATCTGATAAAAGGGGCAAAAGCATAGTGTGGAAGAAAGACAGCCTGTTCAACAAATGGTGTTGGACAAATTGGACAGCCATGTGTAGACAACTGAAGCTGGATCCTTATCTTTCACCCTGCACAAAAATTAAATCAAAATGGATCAAAGACCTGGATATTAAGCCAACAACTTTAAACTTACTAGAAAAAGAAGTAGGGTCAACACTACAGGACATAGGAGTCGGCAGCGCCTTCCTTAACAAAACTTCCATGGCCCAAGCAGTAAAGTCAAGAATAAATGACTGGGATGCAATTAAACTAAAAAGTTTTTGCACAGATAAAGATCTAGTCAAGAGCATCCAGAGATAATCTACAGAATGGGAGAAAACCTTTGCCTGCTGCACCTTGGACAGAGGGCTAATATCCAGAATATGCAAGGAACTAAAGAAACTAAACACCAAAAGCACAAATAATCCAATCAATAAATGGGCTATGGATCTTAAAAGAAGCTTCTCACCAGTGGACGTGCAGACAGCCCATAAATATATGAGAAAATGCTCTACATCATTAGCTATAAGGGAAATGCAAATCAAAACTTCAATGAGATACCACCTCACTCCTGTCAGTGGCAAAAGTGAAGATTACAAACAATGACAGATGCTGGAGAGGCTGTGGGAAAAGAGGAATACTGTCACATCACTAGTGGGACTGCAAACTGGTACAGCCGCTCTGGAAAGCAGTATGGAGACTCCTCAAAAAATTAGGGCTGGAACCGCCTTATGACCCAGCCATCCCACTCCTGGTTGTTTTCCCAAAAGACCTAGAATTGGCATATTATAGAGATACAGCTTCATCAATGCTTATAGCAGCTCAATGTACTATAGCTAAATTATGGAACCAACCCAGATGCCCCACACTTGATGAGTGGACTCAAAAACTTTGGTAAATATATACAATGGAATTCTACTTGGCTATTAGAGAAAATGACATTATGGCATTTGCAGACAAATGGATGGAGAGGGAAAAAATTATGCTAAGTGAAATATCCCAAATTCAGATACTCATGGGCTGAATGTTTTCTCTCATTTGTGGAAGCTAGAATACAACCAGATACAAGATGATGGATGGCTTAGCTAATAATATCCTCAACATGTATGAATTTTTACATGAACGGGGGAACCTGGTCTAGGATGCTGGGAGACATGGGGAGGGGGGAGGCTTCGGGGGAGGGAATAGGAAGGATATCAAGGAGACTGGAGGGAGGGAGGATGGGGGAATCAACTCAGAGGGAAACCTCCGACTTCCATGAGAAATCTATTTAACATGGGGGTTTAATAGGTGGAAACATGGAACCATGGGGAACCCAAGGGGGAGAACCATGGAATGGCATCAGCCTTGGCTTGGTCTGTGAATATACATTTGTTCTTGATTGTTGGATAATGATTCACTCCTAATTGTAAGTGTATATTTGATGAATAAAAAAAAAAAGCAGTACAGGCAAAAAAAAAAATCATACTTTTTGCTCCACCCATTAACCCTCTTACTCCAATGTCTTGCAAGCATGTTGCTTTTTCTTTTTCTTTTTTTTTTTTTTTTTTTTTTTTTTTTTTTTTTTTTGTTAAGAAAGAGAGAAGGAGAGTAAAAGAAAGAAGAGAGAAGTTAGTTTTATTTCTACATCAAGTTCCCTGCTTTTCACTTGGTTGTGCGTGTGTTGCTGGGGACTGACTTGGGTCCATGGGAATGCCAGGCAAATACTCTACTGCTAAGTTAACTTTCCAGCTTGCACATTTCTTTTATGACCATCTCTACAGTTCTTCATTTTGCAAAATGTCATATAAGTAGAATTATTTAAAATGTAGCATCTGACTGTATTCTTTCACTTAGCAATGTGTATTTAGCCAGGGTTAGTGCCTCTTGCCTACAATCCCAGTTACTTGGGTGGCAAGGCAGGAGGATTGCAAATTCAAGGTCCATCTCAGTAACTTAGTGAAGCCATGTCTCAAAACAAAATATAAAAAGTAAAAAAGACTAGAGATGTATTTTAATGGAAAAACACCCCTGGGTTCAATCTTCAGTACCAGAAAAAAGGAAAGATTCATCTATGTTCTTCCATGACATGATAACTCATTTATTTTTTACTGCTGAATAACGTTTGATTATATGGATGTGGCACACATTGCAGGACAATCTTGATTGTTCTTAGCTTTGGTAATTCTGAATAAAGCTGCTATAAACACCATGCAGGTTTTGTGGTGACATAAGTATTTACATCAATTGGATAAATACCTAAAAACATATTAAAATTATGTTTAGCATTATAAGAACCTGAAAATGGTCTTTCAAAATAAATATGCTGCTTTGTCTTACCATAAACAATGAATGAGTTTCTGTTGCTCTGTAGCCTTGCCTGTGAATTGGCATTGTTTGACTTTGGATTTTAACCATTCTGGCATGTATGTTGTGATATCTCATTGTTTTACTTTGCAATTCCACAATGAGAAATGATGTTGGATATATATTCATATGTTTATTTGCTGCTACATATCTGTTTTGATGAGATCTCTGCTCTAATATTTTTCCATGGTTCAAATGGATTTTTCTATTGAGCTTTGAGAGTTTGGTGCACATTTTGGACATTAAATATGTATTTTCAAAATGTATATATTAGACCTGGGACTGGAGCAATGGTTATGGCACTTGCCTGGAATACACAAGTATGTGGGTTCAAACCCCAGCACCCACACAAAACTAAGTGTCAGAGCATTGAAAGCCATGTGAAAAACTCAATAAAAATTGATTCTCGCTCTTGCTCTCTCTCTGTCCTTCTCTCTTTAAAAAAAAAAAAAAAAAATATATATATATATATATATATATATATATATACACACACACCCCTATTTCACCTATTTTTTTCTACTTCAACAATGACTTCCTTTAGCTCTAACATTCTGGTTATCAAATACTTGAAATCTACTATCTTGACTTTCCCAACAACTTTTTTTCTCTGTCTCAGCCCCTGGCATATCATTGTTTTTCATAACAGAAATTTGATTTTTTCACCTCTCTGCTTATTGTTAACACCTCAAAAACATACAATTTTCTATAGTATCTATATGATTCCCTGTGTAAACACTGACAGCAAGGACAGCTTTGCAAGGTCTTCATTTCTTTCTGTCAACATTAACTCTCAGGTGCTTCTCAAAGCCATTCATTCCTCAACCTCAGCTTTGAATTGATTTATCAGACTGTTCCTTTCTGCAGTGGTCCAGGATCTGTCTTGGTTCTCCTTAAACACTATAAGGCATTGAGGTCCTTTATTTCTCCAAATCTCCAGGAATAGAAAGGTCAGTTCTCAATAATAAACACAGCTTGTGTAATTAAGGATTTCCCCTGCTGGGAAAAGCAGCTGATAAAACCATTTTTTGATGAGAATTGCAGGAATGGAAGATCTGGCATTTGTTGTTTCTTAATCATTCAATCCTTGACATTAAGCATTTTTTGGAACCTCTCTGGGACTACATTGAGATTACCCTCAATTATTTGTTATCTTTGGAGAAGAATAAACATTAAGTCCAATTATAAATTATAGATGCAAAATGATATTTCAAAAATTTATCCCCTTAACTATACCTCAACCAGGAGAAATTTTTCCACATAGGGTATGCAAATGTGAATGAAAGTGGGGGAATATGTGTGTTAATAACTACAGGTGGCTGCTAAAAGATTATGAATTGAGAGTAAATCAAATCCCTACTGCCCTTTAAAACCTCCCTGCAAGCCTAAAATAATGCTGCCTCCTGAAATCTTTACCATGACAGTCTTTCCCTTAGTTTAAATTATTTTCCTAGCCGGGAAGCCCTGATCTTCCTGAGTCCTAGAGCTTTTTGAATATCAAAATTCTCTTTATACATCACACATTTCTCTGAAATGCAGATGCACAGGATAAAGTATCAAGTACCTTATGATTTTCCTTATGATTTTAGTCTTATCAGTTCACTGTGCTGATACTTATTTCAAGCTAAACAGAACCCCTAATAAGTAGAAAAAAATACAGCCTTGGGATATTTGTTCAGTGGGGAAAAGTCTATAAAATTTGAGGTCAAGGAAAGAAAATGGTAGAAAGTATAGGAAACATTGAACTTTAGTCCTCAATGATGGAGTCTGACCTTCAGAAACATCCTAGCAAAATTTATGAAATTTGGGAGAACCGAAGGTGGGTCTCCCAGGTCTCTAATCTTCTCGATGAGAATGGATTTAATGAACTGATGAGTAACTACATCCAGCAAAGTCAGAGGGGGATGGAAACCAGAAAACATGCTTTTCTGGTGCAAGTTCAAACATCTAGAAAGGAAATATTATAGTCCAGAAAAGCAGAGGAAAAGGAATTGGGGAGGAGCAGGGCAAAAGCAGGGGAGGGCAGACTCTAAGCAGCAAGACTCCTGGCATAAATATCTGTAATATCAGAGTTGAAAGAGGATAGGTGGGTTGATAGGAAGAAGGTAGGTAGTATATCATTGAGAAACAGTGAACAACTTTATCAAACACACTTCCAAACTCATTTAAATCTTCACAAGCTTAGCTGGGCTTCTACTTTGTTCTAAAATGTTAGTGATTTCAGACAAATGAGTCTTACCAATCTGTGCCTCTTCCTTGCTTGGGAAGAGCCTTGGATTCATACAACTACCTCACAGAATGTATTGAGCTCACAGGGATGAAATAAGAATATGAAATCCAGAATTATTACAAAATCAGCAACGGAAAAGAGGACAATCTCAGAGCACAACTCTGTTGCGGCTTTATTCAGTTTTTCAAGTAGTACCTGAACACTAGGTTTTCTTCTTATTCCAATTTTTGTTAAATCACATTCCTCCATAGAAAATTAGTGGCTCACTGCTTACTGCCCGACAAAATGGCACTTGCTCATTCCCCTTCCCAGAGTTCCCTCCTCACCCCCTCTACATCTTTGACGCATCTTTGGGTTCAACGTGAATCCCACAGAGTAGAGACTAGCCAATGAGAAAATGGTAACCTCAGCTGGAAATTTTCTTTTCTTCAAAAATCCTAGAAAAACTGTGTGCCACTGATTTGAATTGACAGTATTAATTGATCTCTAATAGGTACACAGAACTGCTAGAGATTTTCCTAGACAGTCATACTATACATTCCCAAGGAAGAGGCTCTGAGAAGTCCTGCAGTGAATCAGTCCATTTTATTTGATCAACCTCAATGCTTCCCAACTTGACTTTGAAATCCTAGATCCCAAAAACTTATTAATATTCCACAAAACACTAATATACCCTGATATTTTTTAGGAGCCCTGAATGTTATGTGCCATCAACTTTCATTGATAGATACACATTACTTTCATTGTTATAAGCGCTCTAAAATTCTAAAAGCTTTGAAAAAAAATTTCCATTTGTTATTCACTCTTCACCATTTCACCTTCAATTTTATATAATTTAAAGGTAAAACACAAAATGAATAAAGGACCTTTTGTATAATACATTTTGTTTACCAGCTGCTCTGGGGCCCAAGAAAAGCATTTAAATGAACATCTAGAAATATTTTTACACTTACTTCATAACCAATTTTGTTAGCATGGTGATCAATATATTCTTACTTGTTTGAAATTTTAAAATTGCCTCCAAGTAAACGAATACAGTTTCTTGTTTTTGTTTTTTGGTTTTTTGTTTTTTTTTTTTTTTGTTTTTTTTTTTTTTTTTTTTTTTTTTTTTTTTTTTTTTTTTTGAATAGGGATTGAACCCAGGGGTGCTTACCACTAAGCCACATTCCCCAGACATTTTTTTCGGTTTTTGTTTTATTTTTTATTTTGAGACATGTTCTTACTAAGCAACTTAGGGCCTCACAAAATTTCTGAAGCTGGCTTTGAACTTGCAATGCTCGTGTCTCAGCCTCTTGAGTCATAAAAACAGTTTTGATTTTGCAAGTTTCATCTAAAAAATGTCATTGCACAAAAAGCAAACCAATGCTTAATTTTGTGGCCCAAAAACATGTCTTAAAAGACTAGTGATCCATTTGATCTGCCAAAATTGAAAATATAAGAAACCTAAAGAGACCAATGTCAAGTTATGAAATTGAAACAGCAATTAAAAAACATCCAACAAAGAAAAACCCAGGACCAGATGGATTCTCAGCTGAGTTCTAACAGACCCTTAAAAAAAAAAACCTAACACCAATCTTTCTCAAATTATTCCATGAAATCGAAAGGGAGAGAACATTCCCAAATATATTATAACTCAGTGCAACCCTGATACCAAAAATCAAAGACACATCAAAGAAAGGATATTGGTCTATAGACCAATATCCCTGATGAACAGAGATGCAAAGTTCCTTAATAAAATATTAGCAAACTGCATTCAAAACCACATCAGCATGATAATTCACCATGACCAAACAGGTTTCATTCCAGGAATGCAAAGTTGGTTCAACATATGCAAATTGATAAATATAATACACGACTTAAGTAGAATTAAGGACAAGAATCATATGATCATCTCAACAGATGCAGAAAAAGACTTTGATGAAATCTAGCACCCATTCATATTAAAAACACTAGAGAAACTAGACATAGAAGTAACTTACCTCAACATTGTAAGGGCTATATGTAATAAATCCAAAGCCAACATTATGCTAAATGGAGATAAACTGAAAGCTTTTCCTCTAAAGTTAAGAACAAGACAAGGATTTCCACTCTCACCACTCCTAATTAACATAATTCTTGAAACCCTAGCCAGGGCTATCAGGCTAGGGAAGGAAATTAATGGGATATGAATAAGAAGAAGTCAAATTATCTATGTTTGCTATTAACAAGATCCTATATCTGTAAGACCCAAAAAGAACTCTACCAGAAGACTTCCAGAGCTGATAAATAAGTTCAACAAAGTAGCAGGACACAAACCAACATTTATAAATCAATAGCCTTCCTACATTCCAACCGTGATTCTGAGAAAGCAATTAAGAAAACTGTCTCATTCACAGTAACCTTGGGGGAAAAAAACCTGGGAATTAATCTAACCAAGATGTGTAAAATCTGTACAATAAAAATTATAGAACACTGAAGAAAGAAATTGAAGAAAACCTTAGAACATGGAAAGATCACCCATGTTTTTGGATAAGCAGAATTAATATTGTCAAATTGGTCATACTACCAAAAGTGCTATACAAATTCAGTGCAATCCCCATCAAAATACCAATGAAGTTCTTCACAGAACTACAAAAATAGCTCTTAAATTCATTTGGAAGAATAAGAGACACTTTCCTGAGTAAGAAGAGCAATGCAGGAGGCATCACAATCCCTGATCTCAAATTATACTACAGAGTTATATTATTTTAAGCTGGGCACAGTGACATACACCTATAATCCCAGCTACTCAGGAGCAAGGCTGAAGCCCTGGGTTTAATCCCTAGTATAAAAAAAAAAATTGCCACTTTTGCTCCTATTAATTCCAAACTAGAGTTTAGGGGGAAAATTCAACTCAATATATCTTTAGGACAAAAACAGGAAGCTGACCCTCAAACTACTGGGCTACAAAACACCATCAAGGTAGATTTCCAGAGGGCCAAGCAAACTCTTAGCAGAAAAATCAACCCTAGTGTTCTCAAGTCTAACCAGGAACAGAACTGATGGAAGAATGCAGTTCAAATAAAACTGTGGGTGGCAGTGTTCTTCAACAGCCATACCTCTACTCCCTCTCCCTACTCCTCCTCCTATAGGGTTGCTCCTTTAAGGACCTTCTCAGCTCCCTTCAAGCCTCCCACGTCCTCCCCTGGCCCATTCAGCCCACACTCTGGCTCATTTCTTGTCCCTCTCAGTCATCACAGCCCACCTGTCCTAATCTTTCAGTCAGCCCTCTGCTACGTGGCCAGCTAGACATGGACTAATGGATGCCGAGATGACCGGCCAATAAAGACTTATGTGGTTTTGTTCCAAAATAGCACATTTTCATTAAAACAAGAGGCTTTGATATCTTAGTTCAAAAAGAGTGATAACAGCATGTATCTGAAAAGGAAAAATACATTTTAGATCCCTCACACCATGAACTCTAATATATGGACATAGTATTGTCTCTTATCAGTAATGTTCAGTATACAATGTGTTTCTCAAATTGTATTCACCGAAATACCAGTATCCTGTGAACAGATATTTCACCAAAAAAGTGTTCTGTTGTCAAAATAAACTAGAGAAAAAACTTTCTATGGCTGTTTTTACATGGGGATTCTTTGCATATGCTAGTGTTTTTAAGACTTTACAAGGTATAACATCTGGTGTTAGGCAGAATTTCCATTATTCATACAATAAATACTTGAATGCCTAAGAAATGCCATGACTGTACCAGGTTCTTAGTAATCAAACAAGTAACAAATGAGCAAGATAATTTCTGATAGAGCCATGATTTCCAAAAGTGAAATTACAAAAGAGGGAATTGTGATACAGCACTTGAGGGTAAGTGATCTGGGGTGGTGACTCCATAAAGCAGCTTTGAAAGACGAGCTGTCCAGGCAGGAGGACACCAGCAAGGACATAAGCCAGAAGTGAGAGGGTCATATCCAAGGACAGAAACAACGCATGTAGGGCCTGCATGAAGTGAGTGGAGTAGTAATGAGAGATGAGGTCAGAGACAGGCAGGGCAAGGAAAACATTTGGGTTTATTCTAAGTGCAATGGAAGCCAGAAGCAACTGAAATATTTCATTAGCTGAACTAATGAAATTTAGTTGCCCCAAGCCCAGTCTGCATATTTTCTAGAGAGTGCAGGGGATTGGAGCAGTCAGGTAGGTTGAATCAGTAGCCTGAGACAAAGTATACAGAGGGGATTACTAAGAAGATGGAGAAGTGGAAGTGCCAGAAAGTCCATCCAGGAAGTGGAGAGAGAAGACTTGCTAGTGAAATGGATGCTATGGGATAAGGGAATGAGGGAGTCAAAAATATTCCTACGACTGGGAGAGTATGTGCTTAGCATGTGTGAGAACCAGGGTTCAAATCACTGCTGGAAAAAAAAAAAACTAAATTTTTCACTTCAGCCGCCCAAGATAATTCCATGTATTTACTGCCATGGGAACAATTTCCTAAATGTGTTTGACCACAGAACCCTTTCTTTTGTTCTTTTGTTCAAATCATAATGCCAGTGTCTGTAAAGCACAGTGTGGGAATACTGTCTAGAGGTCTATATAGCCATAACTTCATCCTATCCTTCTGAGAGCTTAACTCACTCCCATCACCTAGGTAAAACTGAAAGCCAAAATGCAGTCCTATCTCTGCAGATTTTAAATTTCTTGTATTGAGATATGTAGCATTCTGTAACAGGAAAATTGAACAGGTCATTGCTCAAAAGTCAACAAGTCTCAAGTATGATGATATTTTAATGTGACCTTTTCACCATGATGACAATTGACCTCTTACTGGTTAGATTAACCTCTTACTAAATAATAGTAGTGACCACCATTGTTTGAGCCCTTGCTATCTTACATGCTTGACATAGATCAGGTCCCTTAATTGGTATTTCAGTCCTAGCTAGTAGGTATCATTATATTAATTTTACTGTGAGTTGCAAGCAGTCCAAACTCATACAAGCAGGAAAGGACAAGTGTCTACCCATATTTAATCCTGGGTTTGTATTTTCCCAAAATTTGGTTTTCATAGCTCTAGAGTTCAAAGTGGGTTTTACAATCAAATAGTAAAGGTTAGTGAAAGAGAAAAGCATATCAATAATTTCACCTCGTATATTAAGAGTTAATAGTTAATTGTTTCAATTCTCATATTCCTCTACATTTAGTCTAACTGCTAAAAATAGTGAAAACATCTATAAAGACACCAAGATACTCTACCAAGTTTGATTTTTTTCCAGTCAATAAGTTTTCTAGCCTGGGTAGATCGTATTTAAATCTAGAAACAAACTGAAAGAAAACATGTGGGTGGGGCAGGGTATTGGTGAAATAAGGAGAAAAATAACTGCTTGAGACAGTATCCAGAGGTAACACAGCAAAGAAACCTCCAGAACCCAATCTGAATATGTACTGGCATGTTCCAGAGAGGGTCAAAGCAGGCCACCCTCTGACAGACGTGCCTCCTCTGGTCCTCTGCCAAGGGTCACCATGGAAAAGACTCCCTCCCACATGAACTTGGTCTTCTGACAGTTAATCACAGTTCCTCACCATCCTGTCCATTCCTAAGCATCTTGCCTATGAAGAATTCAAGTGTTTTTGTGTACCCCACTGTGTTCACAGTGCAAGGAGACAGAAGGTGTGGTCCAGCATTACCAAGAGGGCACTGTATTTTCTGGGTGGAGGGGACTTTTCATATTGGAAAACAGGACCAGAACAGTCTGAAATCTAAATTAAAAGTTATATCAGCAACTCTTATAGTTTTATTGGCATCTCAGAAGTCATGAGGAAATAAAAGGACTGAGAAAAATACCAGCTTTTCCTTCTCCATTGAACTTTAGGGATTTTTTTCTCCCCAGGGTCAGGGGAGTTGGATTTTTGTTGTTATTGTTTCTTGGGACTTTTTGTCCCAAACAAACAGCACTAAAGATAGATGAAAGTTATAGTTTATATAGCATATTAACTTCAGCTATGAACCAGGTTACTGGAAGAGCAAGACTGATCCATTGAGCGAATCTTCATTAAATTATTCTAATTAAGCCAATATTTACTTATTGATTACTGTTACTCTGTGCCACGCATTGCTAAACAGAGGTGTATCATGATCCCAATCTCTCTCCCACCCCACCTTGTGCCTTTCTGTATTTGTCTCTACCTACATATATAAAATCAAAATCAAGCCTAGCCTTTCTCCATTTTTGTCTAAGGTTATTTTATAATTCAGTCTCTCCCTTCAAGTACTCTAGCCACCTAACATGATCTAATTTGCACACTTAATGAGATATTCTCTAGTCCACCATGCAAATCAAACTACGAAATAAGATTAGGACTGTGTGACCCTCTGCAATGCCACATGCCAGTCCTTCAAATTGTAGCTACATGCTCTCGTTCACAGAAATTTGATCCCAACAGTGTTGGAATCCAGAGTGCCTATTTCCAGGGAAACTCAACATAATTCCCATGCTGCCTCACTCTCCCTGTGCATCTTTTGAGAGATTCATTCCCAGAGGACTGACTTTAGAGAAGCTCAGAGGCTCTACTGGTCCCTGTGTCCCCTAACCTGATGGGAGTTGCACAAGAGATCTACACTGGGATAATAAAGGAAAGAAGGAGAAAGTCAAGATGAAGAAAGCAGAAAGTGCACACACACAATCACCAGGAACATGAAAGAGAACTAGGCCTCTTTGTGAGGTGCCCAGATGTATGGAAGTAATACATGGCTGACCACGCAGTCCAAGGTGAGCTTCCAATTTGCTTTCTGAGCCTTTTTATTCCAAACCTTCATCACCTACTTTGAATATACATTGTCCAGACATGCAAATTAGCATTTGTCTATTAACCAAGACCATTAACTAAAACAATCCTTCTGAAAAATCTTAATTTTAATTAAAATTAGACACACAGATGCACAGGTCTCCATGCATTTCTTTAAGCTGTGTATGCTCTTTTAAATCAGATGCTAACCTAGGATCTTGGAAAAGCCTTGTACGGCTTCTATGGGTCTGCAGTTTTGTTTCACATTTTCTTCCATAGATTTGGAATGCTGAAGTGTTTATCTAAGCTATTAGCAAAAATGTTTTGGAGTATATAAAAAATTCTCAAAATTAAATAAAGCATATTAGGTGCTATACTGAATATTAGGAAAAATCTAGTAAGATATACTAATGAAAGGGGTTTTTAATATACATATTTTATTTTAAATTGGCACATAATAGCTGCATGTTACTAAAGTCATAAAGGGGAAGACAATTGAAAGACAAATGACATTTTCACCAGCATTACACTAGTCTCATCCCCTCAACAGCTACTGTTCAATGAGTGTTTACCCTTAGCACAGACTCTGAGCTTATATACACTAAAACTCACTTGTTTTTTCCAATAAAACTATGAAGCGGGCATTACTCTCCCAAATCACAGAAGAAAAAACTAATGTTAGAGTAAGCATATCGCCCAAAGTGATGCAAACTACGTAAAAAACTGAAGATAAGCCCCCATCTGTCTCACTTCAACACATGTGATCAAACACATAAATGCAGACGTAAGTAGAATAAAGGCAGGTGAATGAGCTGCCACAAGCCTGTAAGGTTGAGCAAAGCAGCTTTCTCCTCTTCCCTTTGTAGCTCTTAGTTCAGGACAGCGGTCATCTCAGAATGTGCAACGGATCAGAGGCAAATTTCTAGCCCAGGTTAAATCAAAGCAATGGCCACCTTGGCCATTTTAATTTTTAATTTTTTCCTCTAATGTGGTCATTTATTGTAGGCATTTATGCCATGGTCTTCAAAGCCTATTTGGAATAGAAGCACTCATACATTATCTATTTCTGTGCATAATGGAGTCTCTGTATTTGCAACTGGAACAGGTAAACAGCCTCCCATTAGCCTGAGAACTCTTCAAAGGCAGGGAAGATGTCTTACTCATCCTTATACCCTCAATGAAAACACCTGGCTTGACATGTGGTCAGCACTTAATAAACACCTGTTGAAGTGAACAGAATTTTGAAATATCCCCAGAGATTTTTGAGAGACTTGAAAAACTATTAGAACATTGAACTGCCCTCTCAGCACTTCAGTGCCCAATAGATGAGGGAGTTTTTGTTTACATTCTGACTCTTGTCAAAAGTAGAAAAAGATTCTGTCAGAACAGAGTCCATGTCTTAAAATGTCAGGACCCCTAGCACAATGCAAATAACACAGCACCCTAATACAGTGCCTTCAACACATCACAGGTCACGGGGGCTTAGCAAATGCTGGATAAATGTTGGCAGCCAAGGATCTTGTTATCTGCGTATGGAAGTAAATGTTCTCTTCTCAGTCCACTCAGTGATTCCGCTAGCGTATGATCTCTCTCTCGAGGAGATGGAATATCACAGGGGGCTAAACACTGAGACACACCTCCACTCAGATCCTGGTTATGCCACTAACCACTTCTGCATCCTTCCCTCTCTTAAGAAAGTATCTAAATCCTCCATTTCCTCGCCTTAAAATGTGATTAATCATAACACTTTCCCATGGGGTGTTCGTTAAGGATTAAATGATATAATGTGCTCAGTGCACTTCAGTTGGTGGCTCATACATGGTGAGTACTAAGTAAACGGGGCTTTTCTTATCTATTTTCTTATATTCATTCTAAAGTCAAACATCAGATGTTTAAGGAACTTAAGAACTGAATACCTGGTAGCATGCTTGTAACCAAAACCCTCTTTGTTTCAGTTTCTAACATTAACGGGAATTTACCCTCACCTACCCCTCCCGCATTTCCAAGGACATGTAAGTTTTCATCCCTCTCATGCCTGTGGATAGTTTCTGCAAGGGGGATAAGAAAGGAACAGGCCTTATTAATAGATAACTTCAAATCCTCTTAACATACTAGAAATAATTGAAAAATGACAGAGCTTCTTGACTATTTCAAAGAGAGACTGAGAAATGGGATTTGAATTGAAAGCAAGCATCATTAACAAGATTGAAATATTTGGGAAACTCATAGCTGATTTCTGAGGACTGGAGTTAGAAAAACAAACACTCTTCTAAGTGAAGCATGGACCGAATTTATGAGTTAGAGATAATTCTTTACTTTGAAAGATAAATGTCTTTAAATGATGACAATATAAAAATGTTTGCATTTAATTTAGTGTTTATGAAAGATATTGTATAATTATCTAAATAGAGCTCAAGCTTCTAGGCCTACAAATTGATGATTAATATAATCTACTAAAGCTTTGTCCTTAAGTCACCATAAAACCGTCTGGGTTCTTTGTATGCACCATCTGTATGCAGGGGAAAGAGAATGACATTAACATCGTGTCTACACAAAGACCAACTTTGCATTTGGAGACAGAATGAAAGGACCTCAGAATGCACAATTACTCAAATAGGCCTGGGGCCTTCTAAATCCAGGAATGTGGGTCCCTAGGAACTTTGACTTCAAGGTCGTGAGCAGCTCAGCAGCTCCCCACACAAGAGTATAAGGAACTCATTCAGGGGAACCAAATGGAGTATTCTCAGTGTCTGTCTCCCCAACCCACGCTCCCAAATGTAGGCCCATTCTCTGGGCTCAGAAGCAACACAGCCATTGCTGTTTTTCACCCTGTAATTACAAATGCGTAAATGGAGTGACTACACCAGCTGCACTGCACAGTGCCTCTGAGAAGCAGCATCGGGGAACGTGAGGACTGTTCCTTGCTCTGGCCATGCTCCTCCCAGGTGGTGAGAATTTATGCAAGCATCCCCATGTCTGGTGGCCTGCACTGGAACTTCTGTGTGTCCTTGGGCAAGTCACTTTCCTCTCCATACCTCAGTTTCCTTATTTGTAGAAAAGGCATAATAATAGAAATTATTTCAGAGGGATGCTGTGATAGATAGTATAGTGAACTAATATGTGTATTAGTCTTCCTAGCTTGACTGCCATAACAAAATATCATAGTGTAGGAGACTGAAACTCAGGAACATATTTTCTCATAGTATTGCAGTCTAGAAATCCAAGATCAAAGTGCTGCCTGGTTCGATGTAAGTAGGGCTCTGTTCCTGCCTTGCAGACGTCTAGTCACTTCTCTCTTCCTCTTCCTATAAAGCCATATTCTATCATGTAGGCCCCACCCTCATTATCTCATCTAACCCTAATTACCTATTCATATCAGGACTAGGGATTCAACATACGAAGGCAGGACACAGTTCTGTCCATAGCAATATGTATAGAGGGTTTATAGACCAGTGCCTAGTACTAAATAAATGGTAGCTACTATCATTCTCCTACCAGGCACTTCCTACATGGTCTCACTTCATGACCACAGCAGCGCGGGCATAGGTAGGTCACCCTCAGCTGAGGGAGTGGTTCAAAGTTAGCCACCTTGACCTCGACCTTGGGCAGGGGGTGCTGACTTGACTCTAGTCTGTCTCCAATGCCAGTGTGCTTTCTGTTTTATCTTACTATATCTTTAACATTTTTCAATAAAGGCTACAAATTTTCTCTTCCATTCTTGGTAAAATAGTCTTATTTTAGAAATATTTTTATGGAAAGATCATATAAAGTCCTATAAATATCCTTCTTTTGCAGGAGGAAGTCAATTTTTTATTCACTTGAAATGTGGGATAAGCAGGGAGCTCTAATCCTTGTCTTCATTTTATCCTTCTGGCTAAACAGCTACCATCTCTAAAATTGCAGGTCTCTGTGCAAAGGATAAAGAGGATTCCAATGGTGTCACGTCAACAGCAAAATGTTCCAGCCCAGAAAGAACACATACAGCTTCTCCCAACCCATTGACTAGAACCCACCCAAACAGAGTGTCCAGAGATATTCCTGTTTTCCTTTCTTTTTATCCAATGAGTACCAAAAGACCAAAACCAAAGGACTAAACTTTTTAAATGTAACATGAGACAGTGACCTGTCCTGAATCTGGAAGGGAAGAGACCCAGAAATATTCAGGGAAAAGCACTAAAGATTATCACAAGATAATATTGGACAGTCAAATGCTAGGGCAGTTTTTCTGACACTAACGCAGGATTAATGACATATCTATAAAACAACAAAAAATTGTTTAACTTATTGCCAGCCAAGTGATTTTTTTCTTTTTGGCTGTTGGCTAAAAGCAGTATAATTATTCTCTTCATTCCTAGCCAAGCCACCAACTGAGCAAAGGAAACTAACCAACTATTACCTTATAAAGTATGGGTACTGGGGATGGAAGATGGAGAAGACAACCAGAGGATGGGTAGGAACTTCTCTCCCTATGTTCAGGGCTTGACATGAGAAAGCCCTAACCCAGGTCCTAAGTAACACCAAGGATTTCCAAATGATTCTCAAGGGAATTAGGATAGCAAACAGTTTCCATAGATAAAGAATCTAAACATCAGGACCGGTGTGGTGGCTTAACAGTTAAGGCACTTGACTGGCATAAGCAAGAACCTGGGTTCAAACCCCAGCACCACATATACAACTAAGTGTTGGGTGTAGCAAAGGCCAGATGAAAAAAATAAATAAAATTGATTCTCTCTTTCTCTCTTTAAAAAGAAAAAAAAGTACCTAAATATCAGCCAAGATTTATCCACCAATAAAATATATAACACAAAAGTAATGACATAATGCACACAAAAAAGTGTCAAATACAAATGGATGAAAAACTGGATGTGCCTTGGGAAAACTGATTCTGACAGTAAACCTTCTGGAGACTGCTTTAGAGTACTGAAGGGCTCTTGTTTATCCTAATTTATCACCTTTTTACATCATGCTGGCTTTTCTCATGTTACATGAACAACTTTACTTCTGTGGGTTTGGTCTTTTGGTACTCAATGGATAAAAAGAAAGGAAAAGAGGAATACCCAATGCTCTGAAAATATGTATGCCTCAAAATACCTTGAACGCTTAAGTATCTCTTCTATTGAATGCATTGTGGGGTTGCTGTGAACACCAACTTCAGTTAATTATTAAGTTAATTTTCAATGTACCTAATTTGCTTTTAAATTAGCTTTGGGAAATGAGCATGTAAGTGCTCATGGGAGATGAAAGAACAAAAAGTGAAATATATCTGAGGAGAACTCCGTTGATTTCTACTACTTATCCTTGATTATATTTCACAGAACCAGATTTGCCTTCCATTCCTTTATTAGACTATTTTTATAAAAAAAATACATCTGTATCTGTACTGCTTCATGAATTTTGGAATTCCACAGCTTAGTTAGATAATAAGTGATCAGAGACAGATATGTGATATCAAGCTTACGTGCAAAGTGCTGGGCACTGCCTAATTTTATCTCAATCCAAAGACCCTAGTTAGTGGTATTGTTCTGGCTGAGGACAATTTAATATGTTTATAGGTTTGATAAAGCATAAAAATCTTGTTAAATCCTATAAGTAGCTCAGCTCCACAAAATATCTGCATTATTCAAAAGTTGACTGCAAATGTTGGCTATTTCAATAATTTTTGTTTTCACTATGGAATTATTTCCTACATCCAGAAAACAAAATGTATTTTGTTATCTTTGGATTTACAGTTTTTTCAGAAAGACCATCTTTAAATGATGTGTCTGTTTTCTTCCAGTTGTTCTGGCTCAAGAAAGAATCTTGGACAATTCGTTCCAGTTACAATTTTTACCAAATTTTCACTTCTAGAACAAAGCACTTGAAAAAACAAACTCATGAACTGTGGCTGTTTGAAAGAGGATAAACTTGATATTGATACAATTAAACCACGGACCTTTAGTTATGGTGTCTCTACTTTCTACCCACCATCTGCCCTAATCTATCAGCTTCAGAATCCACTGTCAAATTTTCCCTTGCTGGACATAATACCAATGGCGCCCCAGGTATAATTTGACATTTAAGTTTCCTCTTCCTCAGTGTTGCCCAATATCTTGTCCATATGTTAATTCCATTGAGGGTAAGGATAAGATCTCTCAGGCTGAGGTTCTCAGGCTGTCTGTCCACAGTTACTTTCTCACACTCTTGTTCCTCAGTCTTCTCTGTCAAGCAAGGAACTTAAGAATCCTTTCTTACTCCAGTTCCCAGGTACATGCACTGCCCTTGCTCTAAAATATCACCTGCATTTGTGTTGATGAAAACTCAACTTTGAATTAATCCCCACTTGGGAACCCAACAACCTGAAATGGAGCTGTTCAATCAGATCACTCCATCATTCCTAGACTTTTACTAATTAGTACAATAGGCACCTTGGAACACATGTACTCTTGGCAGGCAGAGTTGAGAACAAATAATTCTGTTGCAATAAGTGGTTTGAAATTAATGGCTAAAAAAGTAGCTAATTGCACATGAAGGACCTATTCAAAAAGTCCTGTTGTAGAATCTGCAAAGTCTTTAGTTCTCTTAAAATAAAGATCAAATGGTCTATTATACTAGAGCTTCAGTAGGCACAATTTTTAAATGGGCTGATTAAAGCTGGAGAGACTCTGTGCTTTTCAAGCTTTGAAGCTTTGCCATATATATATATATATATATATATATATATATATATATATATATATGTATAAACACGGCTTTTATGGAGTCCCTCTTGCAATGATAATTTTACAGTTCCTTTAAGAATTCTCAACTGGGTCAGGATTAGGTCTGTTGAAGCTGATTATTCTTTCTGTGAGATGATTACTTGACTCAACCCCCAGTCATACTAAGACTTGGTAATAATATAACGTGCTTTGTACTGAGCCATCTGCTCAAAAGTTATACCAACTCTCTTCCTAAACTTTATAAATTCTGAGGTATTGAATGGCCAGAGTCCCTCTCAGTTTTTCCTTCTACTGGTTTCCCTACATACACCCAAAGTAAGTGAGAGCATCCCTTATGGGAAGGATTCAGCATCACATTTCACCCAAGTTCTTTGTGGGGTCTCCCTCATTCCCACTCACTCTTCCCCATGTGACAGGTCAATCACAGAAAACCAGATGCAGCAGAGAATAAGGAGCAGGGAACAAATTGCTCACAACATCCTATGCTATTTCACCAGTTGTTCCCCCTGAGCCTTCCCTCCCACTTTTCAAGGACACCAAATCAGTGTATTTGGGATACATCAAAAATCCTATCAGTGGGCTGGAGCGGTGGCTTGGCTGTTACTTGCGCTTGACCAGCATGCTCAAGTACACGGGTTCAAACCCCAGCACCCACATACACAACTAAGTGTCAGAGCAACAAAAACCGTGTGAAAAACTCAGTAAAAATTGATACTGTCTCTTTCTCACACACACACTGTCCTCTTTTCTTAAAAAAAAAAAATCCCATCAGAATCACCCAGAGATCTGGTTAAAAATCAGCCCTCTGTCCTACTTCACAGCGACTGAATCAGAAATGGGGAGGTGTGGCCATCAGTTGGCATGTTGAACAAGCTCCTTTTATGACTCTTGGCACAGTGACCTTGCAGAACCTTTGTCCTATTGGCTTAGAGAAGTCATGAAAACACAAAATAAATAGTCCATGTCTCCTTGCTGAGAATCCAAAGCTGAAAGCATTGGAATCCTAGGCATCACTGACTCAGTTAAGCCAGTCCTTTATCCTTCTCTTCTCCAGAAGCAGAGCTGAGGTAATTTCAGAAGGGGGAGCCCAAGATCTGAAGGAAAGCAGGCAATCCTAACTTACGCACCCACCACAGGGAACCCTCCACCAGTACCTTTCACCCACCCCCATCTTTAAAGACTGCTTCTGTTTTTGCTCCACTGGGCTTCGTCATAGCTGACTCCCATTCAGCCTGAATCAAGAATGGATTTTTATTAGCCTAAATATGTTTCTCCAAATAATTTAAGGGGAGCTTGTCCATAATGCTCTTTTCTCCAATCAGAATTCTCCTCTGCCCGCCTTCCCTCAGACCCCAGTTTTTCTCTCACAGCCATCAGTAGTTTCAGAAAACACAAGTCTGAGTGAAGTCTCTTCAGAATTCACTCTTAATAACTAAGAAAGTTTAGCTTAATTGCAGAGAGTGGTTTCTGTTAAAGATCTAGAAATCAGCTACTTTTAAAGAAAAGGTCATACTATAAATTTCTTCTTACAAAACTGTTATTAGTGAAAATAAATTTATTTTTTCAGCACTGTGGCAAATATATAACATATAATCATAATAAATAACAATACATATTTATGTTCTATATGATCATCAAAGCTAGTATTTTCCTTAAATCATTTTTTTTTAATTTTTCCTATTAACGTAGCTTCAGACAGTAAATCAGAATCCATCTCCACTGTGGTATGTCATACTTTCCTTAGCAAGCACAGTATCAAGCCTCGTGAACTTCATTTTGTTCATTTAAAAGATTAACTAAATTGAATTTAGAACATTTTGTTTTATTGTGGGTGGTTGAATAGTCAAAAAACTACTCCTCTAAAAACTGTTCACAAAAGTAGCCATATGCTTTGATAAATGAGCAGCACGTTTCCCATGTGTTACAATGCGTGAAAGACACTGAACAAATGCTGGATCTCGTCCTGAACTACCAGGCACTCCCATGATCATTAAAAAGAAAAAAACCAACAGTGAGTTGACATATGTTGGGGCAAACTGTTATGCAAATTTTGATATTTCCTCAATAGTACAAACTGGAATGTGGCTCACTGTTGCAGTAATCAACTTACAGGTGAGATTCTTAGGGAATTTGGCGATCCCATATTATGATACACACTTAGAATAATAATGTATAGTTTTGTCTGTTATATAAGTCATGCATAAAGCTTACAAAAAATAAGAAGCTTAAACACACAACCTCTAATTCTTTCTTCTTTTTTTTTCTTATTTTAGATGGGAATATTAAAACCAAGACTGCTTAGGAGGGAAGTAAATATATTCAGACTTAAGAATAATGGACCTTAAGGAGAAAAACAAGCCTTGGCACTGTTTGTAAAAAATAAGACAGACAACATAAATTAAAAATATATCATAAAGAAGAAAATAAAATTATTCTTATTATCTGGTTATTCTTATTATCACTAATATTTTTGTGACTATTAACAACTTTTTTGTAACATGGTTAAGTGTATTTGTAGACAGACTCTTATTAGTTATGATTTTATTTCTTCTCTTGCGTTTTCCAAGTAGGCAACTATCTTATTTTTAAAAAATGTTTTTCCCTGTTTATAATTATTTTTGCTTTTATTAAAACATCCAAAATATTGTCAAAGAATGTTGGACATTGTTTAGTATCCTTGAGATATCTTTGATTTTTTCAATAACAAAGAAATTATTCTATTGGACTGGGAATGTAGCCCAGTGGTAGAACACTCACCTGTATGAACCAGGCCCTGGGTGCATTCTACTAAGTGTGACATTAGCTATTGGCTTCAGATAGAATAATATTAATGATTCTAATATTTAAAAATCAAGACCTGGGGCTCAGTGGCGGATCAGCAGTTAGAGCACTTGCCTGGAATGTATGTGTACCCAGGTTCCAAACCCCAGCACCACATTCACAACTAAGTGTCAGAGAAAGAAAGGCCAGATGGAAAAATAAACAAAATGGATTCTGTCTCTCTCTCATTCACTTCCTCTCTTAACAAATAATAAAAACAAAATTAAAACTAAAAAAATCAAGATTGATATTTATCTCAAGTCTTTTGGATATCTACTAAGATGGTCAACTCTACTTTTCCCTTGCCTTTTTCATAAATTATGTTTTCTAATATTAAACCATCCTTGGATTCCTGAAATTATCCTTATCATAATTTAATCTTTTTACTATACTGCTGATATGCACAAGTGAGCAGTTACTTAGTATTATTAGTCTCTTTCAATAATTGAGACTTTTCTAAAAATAACATTAAGGGGTTTTGTGTGTGTGTTGCAAAAGTACTGCTTTAATCTTACAAAACATTAAAATAAAAGCACAAAAAAGTGGCATTGCCCCCATGATTCTTCAACTCCCCAATTAGAAATCATCACTAGTAAATCTTGGGCTTGTTTTAATTAAATTAACCCCCTATTGATGAATATTTAGATTGTTTCAAGATTTTTGCTATTTCAAACACTATTGTAATGAATAATTATTGTATATGCAAACATAATTGCGTACTATATCTTTGCTTATATATTTCTATTAAATAGATTTCTAAATGTAGAATTTCTGGGTCAAAAGTTTTTTAAATGTCATATTTTTAAAGATGTTACTAAATTGCCACTTCAAAATATTTTACCAATACAAACTGCAATCAAGGAATATATCAGTAATTTTGCTCCATACTTTTGACATGCTAGTATTATCAATACTTTAAACATTGACATAATAGTTGAAAAAGCTACCTCATTGTTTTAATTTGTATTACTATAATTAGTAGAAATAGAGATCTATTCATATATTAATCATTTGGGTTTCTTATTGCATGAATTATCTCTTCATGAAATTTACCTGTTTTTTCATTAGAGTATCTTTTTGTAATTAATTTTTAAGTGTTCTTTGTGTGTGAGGCACATTGACCTGTCAGAAGATAACTGTTTTGCTAACAGTTTTTTTTTGCTATTTTTATTTAGATTTTAAATGGATTATTTTTTCTGTACAGTTTTCATGTTCCATGAGGCAGGAGTCTCCAAAGAACCAGAACCAATAGGAGAGAGGGACCAAGGGAAGTAGGTAGATAGACAAATTTATTATAAGGTACAGCTTGGTGGTTAAGAAGACCCATGTAATCTGGGAACACAGATATAGTTTGAAGGCCTGAATTTTCACCTGTTTTGGGTAAGTATCAAAGAACACTAATGCTGGATTACATGGTAAGAGTATAGTTCATTTTATTTTTTTTATTAGTGTTATCAATTCTTTCTTTTTTTATTTTTGAACAACCATACAAATTTTTAACAAAATAATATAAAATGTGTATAGTTTCTGGATACTAGATTTACCCCCAGCAGTGCTCCCCCAATTTCCCACCCGTATCCCTCCTTCCCTTACCCACAATATCTCTAAAAAAGTATTAGGCTGTATAACATTACACCTTATCTGGATTTAACAGATGATAATAAACCACTTTTCTGAATGGCCAGGGTCTAGTTCCAACCTCCACAGATGAGTGGAGATATTTGGCCCTTGGTTCTCTGTGTTAAGCTGATTTTACTCAGCATAATTTCTTCCATAGCCATCCATTTACCTTCAAAGGCTGCAATATCATTGTTTCTAATTGCTGTGTAAAATTCCATGGTATAAATGTACCACAGTTTTTGGATCCACTCATCCAGTGAGGGACATCTGGGTTGCTTCCATAGCCTAGCAAGAGTAAATTGAGCTGCTATGAACATAGATATTGCTGTGTCACTATAATGTGCTGATACAGTTCATTTTATAAGGAAATGTTTCCCAAAGTGGGAGTACCATTTCATACTTCCAACAAAGAATAAGCATTCTTGTTGCTCTACCTCCTCACCAACATTTGGTGTATGTTTTGGATTTGGGCCATCGTAATAAGTGTGTAGCAGCATCTCATTGTCTTAATTTGTAATTCCCTAATGGCATATAACATTGGGCATTTTTTATCAGATTATTTGCCATTGCCACATCTTTCTTGAGGTGTCTGCTCTGTTCTTTTGTATATTTGTTATTCAGGTTCTTTCTTTTCTTACTGAGTTTGGAGAGTTCTGCTCTACCTTTTGGATAATACATCTTTACTAAATACACTGTTTGTAAATATTTTCTCCTAGACTGTCTTATCTTCTCATTCACTTGACAGCATCTCGCACAGAACAGACCATCTTAATGAATTTCCTGTTAATGCTCTCTTTCCAGGAGTATGCCTTTAATGTTCTATGTATATTGTCACTGCATTAAGAAGGTAATGTAGATTTTCTCCTATGCTTACTTCTAAGAGTTTTATGGTTTTGTGTTTTATTATTGGTCTATTACATTGGTCTATGATTAATTTTGAGTTTTTTTTTAAAGGGTGTAATATCTGTGTTTAAATTCATTTTTTGCATGTGGATGTCGAATTGTTACAGTACCTTATATTGAAATACTAGTTTCTCCACTAGTTTGCAATTGCTACTTTATCAAAAATCATTTGACTGTGTAGGTCTACTTCTTCACTCTTCATTTTGTTCAATGATGTATTCATCTATTGATTTGTTTTTAATTTGATTGCATTTATAGATCATAGTCTATAAAACAACTTCAATATTTGTAGGAACTTGTGACCTAGAACACAATTGTTTATGTGATTTATGTGTACAATTACAAAGAATATTCTCTAACTGTAGACCTCAGAATTTCACCAATAAATTCTAATTGTTGTTCAACTTTTTTCTTACAAATTTTTTTAATTGATGGTTTATCAAGAAGTTTAACTTGAAGCTCATATTATCATATGATTTTTCTTTTGTATTTCTTTTGATGTCAATATAAATAATTTGGAAATATGGCTTGAAGAGTTTTAAAAGTGGGAAGATGGTGATCTGAAGGGAGATGGCTTCCCCTGTGGCTCCAAGACTAGATGGGAAATCTCCAAAATTCATCTCTAGTATTTCAAGGTGCATTTTGGGGAGTATCATCATGAAATCCCAATGCTAATTTGTGCAGCTGGTTTGAGGAGCAGAGACTTGGGAGAAACAAGTGGAGAAAAAGAGGGATTTTTTTTCCCTCTGGCAGGGACGCCGCAGCTCTGCTGCCTCTGTATACATTCAGCCTGGGAGTGGGGAAGGAGTCTAACACAGCCAGCGATCGCTACTAAGAATCTGTGCTTTATAAAGATAGCGCGATTGCAGACACCCATCCAGCGCATACACTCTGTCTGCTGGCGAGAACAGTGTCTGGAAGCTGCCCACAGAGGAGCTTAGTGGAGCAGGCTGCCCGGCGGGAGAGTCGAGCAGACGCCACCATTACAGCACCAGGAGGCTGCCACTCTCCTGACCAGAACCAGTTCTGTGACTCCAGAGCAGGCTCTGAAAGCTGCATCAGGAGACGGTCACAGACCACAGGCTGAACCGGGAAGAGAAGGCTTTGGACAGGTCCAGTCCTCACTTTGCTTAGGGGGATTTGGGTTTGTGGAGTAAAGGGGAGCATTTCTCAGCCCTATCCACACCCACCCCAGCCAGAAGGATCATGTGACAAGTTAAACGCTGAGTCCTGTCCCAGCTCAAAAATCACAGGAGACAGTGTCTGCAACCACCAGCAGAGGGAGCATAGAAAAAAATCTCATCCACCCCCTGCTCATAAACATGTAAGACTTCTGACTATCAGATCCCCTGAAAGTCCAAACTGAGAGACCGACCCTGCTATAGAAACCAAGATGGACAGTGAACACCTCCTCCCAAAGGGATCAGAGACATTCTTACTGACTATAGTTCCAAGTTTTTATTAGGAATTTTTTCTTATTTTGTATATATATATTTTTTCTTCATCTCTTTTTTTCTTTTCTTCTTTTCTCTCCTGTTCTTGACATGTATTGGTGTGATAACTGGAAACGTTTATTGGTTCATGAACATATAAAAATACTACCTGTTTTTGTTTCCCTGATCTTTGGCTTTCTAGGGATTTTTTCTCTCCTCCCTTTTTTGTTTTTTGTTTGTTTGATTTGTTTGTTTGTTTCTTTCTCATTTTCTTCTCTTCTTTCCATTGTCTCTCTTCTTCCCTCTTGTCTATCCTGTATATCCTTGTCCTGCCTCCTGAGAAGAAGGATTCTGGTCAGTGCATTTAGTTTTTGAAATATATTGTGCCTGACATGCATAATTTACCTATGGGAGTTTCTATCCTTAAGTGATTATCCAAATCTTATTAATATCTCTTTTACCCTTCCTATATTTTGCCACAGCTATCTTAGCTTCCCCCAGGATCCATTTTTTCTTTTTCTTGTTCTTTTTCTTTCTCCAGCAAATCCTTTACCTCCTCCACTTTCTCTCTCTGTCCACAAATGGTCAACATAATCTCCTCTCTACATTTCACTTGCATTCCCTTCTCTCTCTGGCTCCCAATTAGTTTATACCCTTCAACCCCCCACCATTAAGGCTGTGTAACTATTACTGCCATGAATGTCAATCAGAATAACAATTGTATGTTTTGAAGCGTGACATAGGTGATAGTTAAATACTAGTGTCACCAAAAGTATTGATTATCACTACCATTAGTCTCATATGTTGAATTCAAAAGTGTACTATAGTCTGTTCTAAATAACCAATTTAATACTGTTTATTGTAAGCTTTGGTCATTCATATTAATAATCTTCTATTAGCCCATGAGGTATTGGAAATCTTAAGGGACACTAACAGTTCACAAGAAAGGGGTGAGACTTCTGAACTCAATTTTCCTGACAATACCCGAACCCAAGTAAGGGACTGGACAAAACTCCCAATCCAACAGCATGGTCCTTAAGAAAAACAAAAGCCAGATGGAGATTTCAGGGCAAGAACTCACATCAACTTATGGAGTGAGAAGACTGAGCAGACCCCCCCTTTACCAGTGTGTGCCTCAGGACTCCGGTCCCACCACAGCAGGTGAGCTGGACACCTCCAAGGTCACACACACCCAGATTCCACACAGTTGTCATGCACACCAGCTGGGTCCTGATAATCTGGACCCATTCCACCACCAAGGATCCTAGACCACAGCACAACAATTAGTTTGTTCCATTCTGGTCCACCCCACACATCTGGGACCCTAGCACCCATTGACAAACCTCAACTGATTAGCCTCAACAACACAGCGGACGGTCCAGTAACCCCACCAGGTGCCAAGCCCAAGTCCTAGAACCTTAATCCAAAATCTGCGACAAAACAAGGCTCCAGGAAGAAAAAGTCTTTTGGAAGGAAGAAGTCATCAAAGAGGCAGTATCCGACCCAACCCTGGGCATGTAAGGAAGAAGAACCCCGAGTCTTGTCTTTCTTCCACAAAAGGATCTCCAATCAAATAAGCAAGAAGAAGCTCTTCAAAGATGAGGAATCAAACTAGAAGAGGTTCACCTCAATTCCACAACTCACCTAGAAAGGGGGCTATGACCAGGGACGAGGAGGAAAATCTAGAACAAATTATCAATGATGTGATGACAAAAAGGAGCAATAAACTAAAAGAAGAGCTAATGAGAAAAGAATAAATGAGAAAACTCAAGAGTTGAGACACTCTATCATTAAAGAAATCAATATACTCAAAAAGGAAGTAACAAAGCTAAAATCTGCAGTCAATGACATGAGAAGGACCATGGAAGAATTTAATAACAAACTAACTTCAGTAGAAAATAGAACCCCCGCTATTGAAGAAAGAACTTCTGACAATGAGGACAGGCTGAGCAAGATAGAGAGCACCGACGACAAAAAAGAAAAATAACTAAGATAACATGATCAGAATTTTTTAAATGTCTGGGATGAAATGAGAAGAAACAATTTGAGAGTAATTGGGATTCAAGAAGAAATGGAAACATGCATGGATGGCATGAGGAACATCCTCAAGGAAATTGTGAAAGAAAATTTTTCTCATATAAAAATAGAATCAGACATGCTCATCCAGGAAGCTTACAGGACCCCCAATAGGCCTAATCAAATGAGAAACTCACCAAGATACATCATATTAAAAATGTACAACAGGGATACCAAGGAAACTATATTAAAAGCAGCAAGGGAGAAATGCCAAATCACATTCAGAGGTAAACCAATAAGAATTGTCTGTGACTTTTCAACCCAGACTCTGGAAGCAAGAAGGTCTTGGAAAGAAATCTTTCAATGTCTGAATGACCACAACATGCAGTCACGAATTCTATACCAGCCTAGGAGCAGAATGCTGGGACCATGCAACAAGTGAGCAGGGCAGCTCCAGGCACAGGTCCTCCTGGTGTCCTGGGTGCCTGTAGGCCTGGGAGCAGAGTCCCAGTCCCATGTGGCAAGTGAGTTGGGTGGCCTCAAGCAGGGGTGTTCTCCTCAAGGGTATCCTGGTGCCTGCCACCTAAGATCAGAGTCCTGGGCCTGTGCAGTGGGTGGGCAGGGTGGCTCTGACAGTAGGGTCCTCCTTCAGGATGTCCTAGGGACCTGCTGGCCCAGGAGCAGAGTCCTGTGCCTGCGCACAGTGGGTGGGTGGGCTGATCATATTTTCTTTACGTCCTTTTTTCTCTTCACTGTTTGGAAATTATAGTTCCCTGGATAGAAATATTATCTTTAAACATAAATATTTGAGTTGCAAAAATAAATACTTTTACCCTCATTCTGAACCTAATATAAGGACCCTAGAATTCATCTTTCATTTGTTTTGATGCCTAATATGTTCTCTCAACTTTGCCTAACTGACTCACAGCCACCCTCTGGTCTCTGAGAACTTCCTATCCTTAAATTTGGATTCCTGAGTCATTAATACCTCAATATTACAATGGATCATAAATGAACTAGGGAAGTGAAAAATAAGCCTAAAGGAGAAATGTGGGGGAATTGGGTGAGAATAATGAAAACAGAAAAAAGAAAATATTTTGAAGATGGAATGGACTAAATATTTGTGTACCCCCAAAATTTACATGTTGAAATCCTGACCATCAATCTGATGGTTTTAGAAGGTGGGGTTTTTGGATATAATTAATCATGAGAATGGAGCCTTCATAAATGAAAATAGTACCCTTATAAAAGAGATATCAGGAGGCTCCCACACCCTCTCTTCACCACTTAAGGATACACAAAGAAGATGGCAGTTGGCAACCAAGAGAGAGAACATCTAACAAAACTCAATTTCCTGTCCCCTTGATCTCTGGACTCCAACCTCCAGGACTATGAGAAATACATTTCTGTTGTTTGTATGTCACGTAATACTTTATTATAGCATCCTGAAGTAGTGAAGACAGAGGTTTATGCTACAAACCTTGTACTCATCTTATACTCATTTGGCTACAAGATCTATTAGCCTCTGCATGTGTAAAGTTGACCTTTACCAAAATATCCTAGATGTATAATTAATCCAAATTGATGTGCTTCATTTAATTGCCTTATTTGAGGTAAGATTCACATGTTAGAATTTGCCAGTAAGCTTCAGAGATTGGATGTTTTCTGTGATTACAGTAAGTTCTTTTTCAAAGTCATTAACACTTGGCCACAGAGCACTTATCATGAGGTCCTGTACGTCATCTCCACAGGTGAGGAGAGTGTGATGCGGAAAAAAATTTTAAGATCAATCAGAATCTTCCTGCTGGAGATCGCACAAATCATGATAGAGATGGCTCAAAGTGCTATTTTCTTGAAATCTAACAATTTGTATGGCAAGCATTTTACCTAAACCACATAGATAAATGAAAAGAACAGACATAAGCCTAATCCAATCAAATACATTATACTTCATAGTTAACCATAATGTTCATAACATCCATACGTTAAATTTTTTGTCATGGATAATTTTTACTTTCTAGAGGGAAGCTATGCTTTCTATTCTAAGGCATATTTAATTTGATTAGTCTTACTCCTAACCCCCCCCCAAAATGTATTCCTTCAAACTATCGTTTTCTTCTCAAATAATGGTACAAGCCTTCTAAATCAGAGTTCTATCACAAACCAAACAGGATAGCAATGTTTCTAAAAATAAAGGTAACCAGGCCTCACATCTAAACAAAGTTAAAAGTATCTGACTGGCAATTTAAAATACAGATATATAAGAAATTAAATTGTTGAGTATGTGACTTCTGAACCATCAAAGAATTAGCTTAATTCTAACCTGAAGGGAAAAAAAATGAGAGGCATGAGACCACAGGCAACAAAAAGGGGAAAAACAGTCCATCTGGACTTCATAGAAATTAAAAATGTTTGTATATCAAAGACCACCACCATCAAAGTGAAAAGAAAATCCACAGAATGAGAGAATATATTTGCAAATCATGTATCTGATAAAAGGTCAAAATCCGGAACATATAGAGAACTCCCAGAACTCAACAACAATAACAAAATCAAACAACCTGATTTAAATATGGACAAAGAACTTGAATGAACATTTTCCAAGGATATATGAACAGCTAATAAGAATACGAAAAATACTCAGCATCACCAATTAAGAGGAAAATGCAAGTCAAAGTTATACTGAAATACTGCTTCATACCTATTAGAATGGCAATTTTAAAATATAAAACAAAATAGAAAAGAACAGTGTTGGCTAAGATGTGGAGAAATGAGAACACTTGCGTTTGTGGTGGGAATGTTAAATGGTACAGCTACTGTAGGAAACAGCATGAAAGTTTCTCAAGAAAGTTAAACATAGAATTACCATATGATCCAACAATTCCTCTTTTTAGTACTTACACAAGAGAATTGAAAGCAGGACTAAAACATACTGCAGCAATCTTCACAATTGCCATAAAAGAAACAATACAACTGCTATAGTTTGGATTTTGAATGTCCCCTGAAGGCTCATATGTTTAAGATCTGGTTCCCATGGTGGTGCTATTGGAAGATGGTAGACCATTAGCTGGTGGAACCTAGTGGAAAGTCCTTAAGTCATTGAGGGCGTGCCTCTTAAGGGGATTTTGGATCTCTGTTTTCCTCCTGTTCTTTCTTTTGCTTTCTGGTAACAAGGTAAACAGCTTTACCTCATTTTGCACTCCTATTGTGTAATGCCTTGCCAGAAGCTCAAAGCAAGGGTCACCTGATCTTGGACTAGAACCTCCAGAACTATCAGCCAAATTCAACCTTTTCTAAGTTAATTGCCTCAGGTTTTTGTTAGAGTGAAAGAAAGCTAACTAACACAGCAACCATTGATGGATCAATAGAAGTCATATATACATACAATGGAATATTATTCAGCCTCATAGAGGAATGAAAGGCTGACAAATAACTAAAGCATGGGTGGAACCTAAAGACATTTTGTTAGGTGAAATAAGATACAAAAGGAAAAATATCAGATGGTTCCATTTATATAATGAAGCATCTAGGGTAATCAGACTCTAGAGACCAAAAGTAGGATGGAAGTAAAGAATATCTTAGCTGGTTTTCTGTTGCTAGTAACACAGTACTACACATGGGGTAGCTTTAAAGAAAAACAGTTATTTTGACTGATGGTTCTAAAGATCTAAGATTGAAGGGTCGCATCTGGTTATGGCCGTCTTGCTGGCAGAGTTCCAATGCAGCACAGGACACACACACACGGCAAAGAACAGGGAGTATGTGTGTTTTACATGTGTCTCCTTCTGTCTCTTCTTATGAAGTCACCTACCTCCCAAAGGCCACACTTCTGAACACCATAATTATGTTAAATTTCAACCCTCTTAATACCTCATAATGGGAATTTCAACATGTAAAGTTTTGGGGGACTCACTCAAGCCATACTCAAACAATAGCAGGGAGTCATTTAATGGGTGGGGTGTCCCAGTCTGAAATGATGGAAAAGTTCTAGAAATAGTAGTGATGGTTGTGTAACAATGGGAAGCACAGTTAAAAATGACGAAGGCCTGGAGATGTAGCTCAGTGAGAGAATGCTTGCCCAGCATGTACAAAGCACATGGCTTCATCCCCAGCATCACAAAGGCAAGTAAGTAATCAAATATCTTTTTAAAAGTAAAAATAAAAAACAACTAAGATAAATTTTGCTATTTATGTTTGCCAGGAAAAAAAAA
>PVKS010023101.1:0-32799 GCA_004027875.1 Aplodontia rufa
TGATTTGAGCCGTTCCTGCTGGAGCTTGATGATGTTCCCATATGAGACTGATTAGGAAATTGTCCAGATACCTTGGCAGTGGTGCAGAGAAGCATCCTGACAGCTGTGTGGGTTTTGATACTCTTATTTTCTCTTCATATCTTCAAATTCAGGACTTTTAATTGATCAAATATTTAGATAATATGACTTTGGGAATTAAGAAATTTGTTTTTCAAAAAAACCTTCCCCAAATGGGTAGTTTGGATAATAATTGCAGCTTCTTAGATACCTAATTATCATTTCAATCTTTTGAAATCAGACCAAAAAAAGAACAATAGAAGAACTTTGCTTCTTATGGTGCCATTCAGATTGTGGTGGTCGTTGGCATCTGTTCCACACACAACACTCAAAAATATCTGGATAGACTAGAGTCTTGGGAGTGTGAACCCAAAAGTTTATGCTTCCTGGAAAGTGACAAGGATATTAGACTGTTGATCAGGCTGTAGAGACAATTAATAAGATAACGTCACTTTTGGGAAGAATGTTTTGAATTAGTTAGAAATTTAACCCCAGAATTAGGAGAGAACACAGGTGGAAATATCAATTAAAATGTTTATAGGTCTGAGAATCCTTTTGGGAGCTCATTGGTATGTCGGATCAGACTGGAATGTGAGGCCCCCAGGTGCAGTAGGAAGTAGGCTGGGGTGCCACCGTGGTAGGGAAAAGTGAAGCAGCACCCTCTGGTGGGCACCAAAGTGGTACCAAGGATAGAAGCACCACCAACCAGAGGGAGGAAAAAAATGAAGTCCGCAGGAAAGCATTGAGCCTCCTTAACTATGCTTAGTAAAGGGAAATCTTGGATCCTTAGTGTCTTTATTGGGAAGGGCATAGATGGAGGCCCTTCAACTCTTTCCAGAGCTGATGTGACCAGTGCTCTCCCTGGGGAGTCTGGTGAGGCAGGGATGGGAGGCACTTTTTCCCTAAAGGAAACAGGATCTCCTTCTCACTGTTACAGAGCAGTGCACAAATCCTGCTTTTGAAATTTGTAATCTTACCAAGTAGCTTCTGATCATAAAAGTGGACTGTGAGTAACAAGTCCCTACATAAAGGGAATGAACTGAGATTGCAGAACGATGTGACATGGTTAACCAGGTGAGAAGGCTATCGTCTGAGGTCACTCTTCCCTGCTCTTCTTCTTTGGCTGCTCTTTGACCTTATTCAGAAGCTCAGGCTTTGGGTTAGAACATTTCCCAGGGACCTCCCACTGACGTTTCTTGCTGTCCCTGTCTTACTTCTTTCACACTTTCCAATCATTCACATTCTTAATTAGGCTTAAAGGTATCTGATAAATACTGAGCTGGCAATGAGTAAGTTTCCATTGTGAATCCTTTAGGGAACTCCTGACATTTAATTATGTTTTTGCCAATATGTGTTCATGAGCTTTATTCTCCTCTTAAAAATTGGAAATAGTTGTCCAGTAGTTTCAAATATAAATTATATCTATGCAAATGATAAAGTTTTAGGGCCAAAAATACATAAGTACATATTATATTTAAACTTTATGTTATAATGTTGCTATTTATTGATTGCTTTAGTTAACATAATCGTTATAAATTATTCATGATTTTTTTCATTAAAATTTGAAAACCTAATGAACTCTACAATACCAGAAACACTTTGCTGAACAGAATTCATAAAAGAAGGCTACTGAGATAAATCCTCAGAACGGAGGCATTTTGAAATATAATTTTTCTTGTTAAATTCTTCTTAAGTCTACCAGTTATTTGAATGCCAATACTTCAAAAATACCTTCTTCTTTCTTTATTTATTAGTTTATTTTTGATACTGGTGACTGAACCACTGAGCCACATCTCCAGCCCTTTTTATTTTTTATTTTGAGGAAGAGTCTCAGTAAGTTGCTGAGACTGACTTTGAACTTGCCATCCTCCAACCTCAGCCTCCCAAGTCGCTGGGATTACAGGTGTGTGCCACCATGCCCAATAAATACCTTCTTCTTTAAAAGTAAGTTAAAATAGAAAGTTTCTCAAAGGTGGTGTGTGTGTCCAGAGTTCCAGTTTGTTTTCTGCCACCTCTTGTACTTTAAGTTGCTGTTTTGACTTTCAAGATTGTCTTGTATGAACTCACATTTAGAATGTTTTAATGAATTATTATCCTGAAAATCCAGAATTCAGCATGAGATAACTGGATGTATCATTTTGACCTGACCTAATTTAGTTGGCTCACTAATTCATGTGAGATGAATTTTAATAAATTTTGCTTAGTAACCTCAACCATAAAACATTATTTTTATTTTATTCCTGTTGACAAGAAAAAAAAATTGACAGAATTCCTAAGATTTCTTCACCTATCGTGGGTCCAATCAAGTCTTTTTGGAATGGTAAAACTTGTAAAAACTGTCTGTAAGCATAATTCCTCATGGGCATCATTATATGATTTCTTTAAAACAGTAGCTTTCAAAATGACAAATTTAATCTATTAACATTAAAATAGCTCGTAAAATGGAAGGATGAATTCATTTTCAATGAGAGAAATTCAGTCAAAATAATAGAAATAAAAATGTGAATTATTAAAATCTTCAGCTTGTTAAGATCAATGGTTCCCTGTGTGTCAGGAAGATACTGTATTATGTACTTATCTCTCAAATTGTATCCCCTTTTTAACTTAAATTCAGCAAAATTGATGACAGTGGAATCTTGAAATTTTTCTCAGCCCTGTGAATAATATTCTTTTCTTTCTTTTTAAATGTATTGTATTAACTAATACACATTTGTGGGATACCATGTAATATTTGGATACATATATATACTTTGTGTAATGATCAAATCAGGATAAACATGGCTGTCTTTCTCAAATATTTATTATTACTTTATGGTAAAAGCACTCAAAATCATTTCTTCTATACAGTACATCATTGTTCTGAGTAGTCATCCTTCTGTGCCATGTCTTGCCCTAATTGGTACCTAGTGATGAACGTTTCCCTGCCCTTCCCTCCCCACCTCTCCCCAGCCTCCGGTAGTCATCATTCCACTCTTCTGGGAGATCACCCTTTTCAGATTCCTCATTTGAATGAGGTCACATGGGAATTGTCTTTCTGTGTCTGGCTTATTTCACTTAACACAATGACCTTTGGTTCCATCCATGTTGTCACGTATGACAGATGTTCTGACCTAGTATAAATTTACTGCAGCCAAAATTTGTGGGGGAAAGAAGAGCTACAATTGATTCAGTCAAATTTGTATACATATGGCGTTCTCTGTGAAGAGCAGTAACGATTAAGTACCTGATTCACTGAATTAGAAATTTTCATGAGGGGAAAAAGTGAGGGAAAAATCAATCACACATTTGCATTATGGAAACAAACTGAATTTTAAAATGGTACATTTCTTGCATACTTATTATGTAGAAGACTGTGTTTCCCAGATCATTTGATATATCTCCGTGAATGTTTCAGATCTCATAGAGGAAAAAGGGTCTTGGAGTCTTTCATTACACACATGTTTATTCACAACTAAACATTTTTCTAATGGCTAGAGCTATATAATACATAAATAAAGTATCCCTGGTGACTTAGAGTAAACAGTAATACTGGGGTGAAAGTAGCAATAGAAGAAAAATATATGTGTATCTCTGTATATCTGTGTATAGCTATAATGTAGCTTATGTATTATAATCATAAAAATAAGGAATGGGAGTGTTGAGTGTTATGGGGTATTATTATTTATGGGGAAGACTTCACTGGAAAGATAACATTTGGACAGACTTTAGGAGTTGAGGGAGTGAGCCCCATATGTTGGGGTGGAGTGTTCTAGGTACAGGGAACTGAAATATAAAGGCCTCGGGGAGGGAAAGTACCTGGTAGTCTCCCAGAACAACAACAGGCCAGCAAGAATGGAGCAGCAAGAGCCAGCAGGATAAAAGATTAAAGATCTAATAGAGGCATAGCAGGGTAGGAAATGGAAGGCCATTTCAAGGACCTAGTCTTTCGCTCTGCATGAAATGAACGGTCATTGAAGGATTATGAGCAGAAATAACTTCTCTAAATTGTGTTTTAGCACGATCATTCTAGGTTTGTGTGGGGAATGTATTGGCCAGGTTGAAATAAGAGAGAGAAAAAAGGAAACCAATATATGACATTGGGGCTTTGACAGATAGTAGGAGTAGGAATTTTGAGAAGCGATTGAATTGTGGATATTTTTCAAGGTAAAATTGGATTGTGGTATTTTCAAGGTAGAAACAACAGAACAGGCTGACAGAATGGATTGGTCTGTGATAATAACAGAGGAATAGGAATTCTTCTAAATTTATTGCATATTAGACAGGGAAGGGACCTCTGTGGCTCAAAACAGGGAAATCTCTGGAATACAGATTTTGGGGAGAAGATCGGTAGTTTGCTTTAGGAGAGACAAAGTTTGAGAAGTCTATTAGACAGCCAAGAGATATTGATTAGGCATTGGAAATGGAATTCTGAATTTCAGGGGACAGATTCCAAATTATGATACAAATTTGAGAATCAGAAGCATGTAGATGATATGCAATAATTTGAGATCTCTAAAGAAGTGGTTATCAATAGAGAAGGCCCAGGACGCAACTTAGGTGAAAATTCAATATTATGAAGTTAAAGATAGAACCAGCAAAGACTGAGCCAGTAAGATAGGATGAAAGGCAGGCGAGTACAGTGTCTACTATCAGACTCTCTTTTCTGTTGAATAAACATATATGTCTCTTTTTTTTCTCATACTGTATTGATTTTGATGACTTCTTTATTTGACTTTACTTTCTTTTTCAAAATGATTTAGGCCTTCCAATTCTTTTGTCTTTCACATATATTTTATAATTTTTAAATTTTCTTTAAAACTTCTCACATTTGGAATCGAATTGTATTGTATCTAAGTTGGAGAACTGACATCTTAATTATATGGAATCTACCATTTCACAAATATGGTATATCTCACCATTTAGATTTGTTTTGATTTCTTTCATTAATGTTTTGTAGCCTTCATAATATAGATCTTACACATAAATTGTTAGATTTATACATATTTCAGTTTTTGAAACTATTTAAAATATTTTTTAATTTCTAATTTTTTATTACTACTACTACTACTACTTATTATTATTATTATTTTATGTCATTTTCTGTGAATAAAGGTGCTTTTGTTTTAACATCCCTAATTTGTAAGTCTTTTATTTCTCTTTTTTATTGTCATGGCTGTCACCTCCACTTTTATACTAAATAGAAATGGTTTGAACAGATAGCCTTGTCTTATTCCTGGTTGTAGGGTGGAGGTGGGGTAAAAAGAGTATTCAGACTTATAGCATTCAGTATTGTGTTAGCTGTAGATTTTTCAAATATATCCTTATCAGGTCTAATTAGTATTTATTTCTTGTGTGTGATGAGAGTTTTATCATGCATGTTGTACTTTTTCCAAAGCTCTTTCTGTATAGATTGAGGTGATCATAAGAGTTTTTTTTCTTTTATACTATTGATAAAAGAGAACTGCGCTGATTTTTTTAAAATGTGGAACCAGTCTTGCATCATGGGATAAAAATACCTGGTCATGATGTGTTATGCTTCTTGTATGTTGTTGGATTGGATCTGTCAGTTGGTTGAGATGTTTGCATTTATTTTCATGAGAGGGCTGATCTGCATATTTCTTTTTTCTTTCTTTTTTCAAATATGTTCATTGCAATTTGATATCAGTTTAATTCTTGACTTAGGAGATAAGTTGTGGGCTATTTTGTCTTCTTCTGTGTTCTGAAATTATGTATGTAGAATTCTTAATTTGTCATCTTACTTTTAAATTTTAGGATAATTCACTGGAGACATCATCTTGGTGTTTCCTTTGTGGGAATGATTTATTTATTTTTTTATACTTGAAGTTTATTTTTAATTCACTCTGACAATCAATGACAAGTTGGTGCATTAAACCATTGATACTAAAACTGATTACTGAAATATTTGGATTGATATCTGCAACATGTATGTTTTATTTCTATTCATTGCTTTTTAAAATTTATTTCTACCTTTCTCCCATAGTTTTTAAATTGGTAGGAATGATTTACACTGAGAGCTAATTTTTTTTTTTGTACTAGGGATTGAACCCAGAATCACTTTACCGCTGAGCTATATCTCTAGCCCTTTTTATTTATTTATTTCTATTTTGGGACAGCATCCCCATTAAGTTGCTCAGGTTGGCCTCAAACTTGTCCTCTGCCTCAGCCTCCTGAGTTTCTGGTATTATAGGTGTGAATAAATCTTTTTTTTAAAAGAGAGGGATTTTTATTTATTTATTTTTATTTTGCAGTACTGGGGATTGAACTGCAGGGGTTCTTTACCACTGCTACATCCCCAGCCCTTTTTATGTTTTATTTTGAGACAGGACCTTATGAAGGTGCCCAGGCTGACCTCTATTTTGTAATCCTCCTGTCTGAGCCTCCCCAGTTGGTGGGATGTTATTTCTTGCTTGAGCTTTTTTTTTTTTTTTTTAAAGATAGGGACAGTGAGAGAGAGAAAAAGAGAAACAATTTTTATTTTGTTTTCCATGTGGCCTTTGTTGGTCAAGACTTCGTTGAGTATATGGTGCTGGGGTTTGAACCCGCACACCTGTGCTTTGCCGGGCAAGCACTGTAACCACCAAGCCACCGCTCCAGCCCCCATGCTTGAGCTTTTGAAGTTTGTATCTTTCAGAGAGTTTGTCCATATAATCTAGGTTATTAGATTTATTGTCATGAAATTATTAATGCTTTCTTATTAATTTTTTTAAAGAGAGAGAATCAATTTTAGTTTTTCTTCTTGCCATTGTTTCTTCGACACTTAGCTCTGTATGTGCTTCTGGGGTTGGAAACTGGTTCCCGGATCATCCCAGGCAAGCGCTCTGACTGCTGAGCCACCACTTCAGCCCCCCTTATTATTCTTTTAATTTGTGCTTTATCTGCAACCCCAGACTTGCTCTTTAAGAATTTGTTGGAGGCTGAGAGATCCTCTGGATCTTCTCCCTGCGGACACCCCTAGCTGAGACGCTGTTCATGCACTGAACTACCCTCTCAAGAGCTGAGGAAATCAGGTGAGAGACCCTAGCACCTGCTTCTAGTATAACAACATGAAAATACAGTTGAAGAGGGCAGAGTTGCTGGGGTCTCCCTCCCCCAAGTCCAGGCAGCACAGTATGGAGAGACGCCTCCTGTTTGGAGGAGTGACAGGGAATTAAGTCAAAGCTTTATACCTGACACCTAGTACCAGGCCTTCAAGATGAAAACCAGTCCTGGGCAAAGCCCTGCCACCCTTCCTCCAGGCTAATACTGGAGGAGTGAGCTCCTGGAGCTACATTGGCCAGGGGGCTGACCATGGCCCCCTTCCCTCCTTTAGCCTCAGGAGGCAGAGCCAGAGCAAGACTCCACCCCTGGGGAGCAGAGCACCAAAGCTGGAGCAGGATTTTGTCTTGGCATCCATGCCAGGCCTGTAGGTGTGAGACCCAGCACCTGATAGAAACTAAAACCTGGGTATTGCAGGCCAGGGTTCTCAGACAGAACCTTTAGACTGATGTGCATCAGGTGGAGAACAGGCTACCCATGGGACAGATTTAACTTTCTGCCTGCATCCTTTGCAGCCTTGGAGTGAGGGTACAACTGCCCTCCTCCTGAGAAAGTGCAGGTCTCTGCAGCTTAAGACTCAGGTGTGACCCAGTTTAGCATCAGCATTACCCCAACCTCAGGCAGCAGCATAAGGTGACCTAATACCTCATTCACTGGGGGTAGGATAGGGTTGTAAGCACAAGACTTTGCCCTGGAACTTAGTGCTGGGCTACTGAAATCTAACTCTGGGCAGATCCTAATGGCCCCCATCACCAGGCCTGCCAGTGGATGGAGTGCCTGGAATAGCTCCAGTGCCAGGGAAAGACATGGTGCCCCCTGTCTATTAGGCATCTATTTCAGCTAGCATCTGCTGTGGCTGGTTGCAGTGGTTTTGGGCCTATTGCTTGGTCCACTTCAGCAGTAGAAGCCAGTAGATGTGTGGGTCTTGGTTCTTCCCCAGTGTTGTGCTCCTCGTAGCATGCTACAAGCTCAGTGTGTGACTCAGTTTGGAGGCATTGGTAATGCAGGTGAGACATAGGACCCTGGGGCTGGTCCATCCATGGTGACTATGCCCAGAGCCAGGCATACTAATTAAGAGTAGAATGGTGGTTACCAGAGCCTTGACCAGAAGGTCAAGTTAGGGGATGAGTTGGGGAAAGGTTGATCAATGGGTACTAAATTAGAGTTACATAGAAGTAAGAAGTTCTGATGTGCTGTTGCATAGGAGAATGACCACAAATAACATTAATGTTCTGTACATTTCATAAAGCTGAAGAAGTTTGAAAGTTTTCATCATAAAGAATTGATATGTTTAAGGAAATATGTATTTGACCTGATTTAAAACATTACACAGATATATATGTAGTAAAACATTATATGGCACCCCATTAATGAGTACAGTTTTTTTCTATGTGTATGTTAAAAGTAAATTAAAAACAATGAGTGAGCAGGCCACAGAAAGGAGAAAAAATAATTTGTTCAAATATTAGTTATTTTCTTCTCAACTCTTTTTATAATGACAGTTTTCTCTTGTGTATATTGCTGTTGGGTTTGTTCATTTTGTACTGGAGACTGACTCCAGAGATGCTTTACAACTGAGCTATATCACCTGTGCTTTTATTTTTATTTTTTTTAATTTTTTTTGAGACTGAGTCTTGCTAATTGCTGAGGGCTTTGTCAAGTTGCCCAGCTTCTCCTTAAACTTGGGGTCCTCCTGCCTCAGCCCCTGAGCTGCTGAAATTCCAGGCATGTGCCACCACGCCCTGGCTTCCATTTGTGGTTTGCCAGGTATATCTCATCTCTCCTCAACAGGGGTTTTGTCTCTGGAATTCCCTTTGTGTAGATTATCTGTCTTCTCCTTGTGGTTAGGATGCAAGCAGTGCTTGCTTGTGACTTTCTGGTTTGTGATTTCATTCTCTGTTGTTCCTTCAAGTATATGGGTTTCCTCCTTTCCATACAGTCCCAGAAGAAAGAAAATGCTACGGAATTCTCCCATTAGATTTGCAACCTGGAGGTCATTGGTAACTTGTGAAGTGCCATTTCATCAGAATGGTATTGGCCAAAGGTTAAATTTGGAGTTAGTTCAAGAGAGCAAGGAAGGGAGAAGGGGAGTAGGGAACTGCAAGGTTAGCTTCCCAGTAAAAGTCAGTGGAGAAATTAGGCAGCAGCTAGGATGGGGAGAGGGTCTGTTGTTGGAGATATGTCTTTGACTAGGCAAAACTACACCTGGGAAGGACTTGGTTACCTGAGCCCAGCTTGGCTTCCGTTAAGCAGGAACCAAAGATCTGTGCTAGAAATATGCTTGGCGGCATCTCTGTTTATATTAGCCAGGCTGGGCCTAAATAAATAAGAAGACTTAAATCTAGGGTCAAAGATTAAGTGAGAGCGTGATGTGATTCACAACATGCACAGAACAGCTGATCAAAGACTAATTCATGGGGACATAAGGGAGCCAGAAGGAGCAGAGACCAAATAAGAAACAGAGAAATCCTGTGGACTAGGATTTGGAACGTGGACACAGAATTTTTTTCAGATTTATGTCCATCAATTTTTATTCACATTAGTTTCAAAATCCTCAGATTTGTATGTATCTGGATAAAATTCTGGATCTGCCACTTACCGCTTGTGACCTGGGGTAAGTTCCTAACATTCTCTGGGCTTCCATTCCCTCTTCTTTTTTTTTTTTTTTTTTTTTTTTTAATTTTTTGGTGTGTGTGTGTACATAACATAATTTGGGGGATTTAGTAAGATACTGTAAGATATTTATGTGATGTACTCAGCACAGTGGTGTCTAGTACATAAGGTACACAGTGAGTGCTCAATAAGTATTGGCAGTTATTAGTATTTTTGTTATTAGGCCTCTATTAGTTACACTGAATTAATAGTATTAATTATTAATGCTCTCTGATACCATAGGATAGCAGAGGTAGAGAAGTAGGTTAGGCAAAGCTATCATACCAGTTTTGGGGAGAGTGCTATCCAATCACTAAGGGAATAAGGAGGTCCAATTTCCAGGAAGGACAGATAAGCAAGATTCAATCACCTATACAAAGGGGTTCAATGGGGAAGTGAAGCCCCAGAAAGTGAGCCAGAGTGGATATCAGAAAAATGAGTCAGATGTCCAGCATTGAATCTATGTAAGTAGGCATGGCGAGACTGTAGCAGAGTGTTATAGTTTGCCAGAAAGGAAATGCCAAATTGTACTTTTATGTAGAATAAGATAATAAAAGTGTTCCATTGTGTTTTAAAAGCTCTAGACTCAAAATTAGAAATGAAATGAAACCCAAAATGACTGAGGAAGTAGTCATAAAGTTAACTTAATCTAGTGTACATTTCACTTCTGAAATTTCATTAGGCCTTCATAAAATTTTAGCAACTTAAAAAGTCTGTAATTAAGTAATTAGACATGAAATAGTATAACTCAAAAGAAATCCTGCCAAGAAATGATCAGGTCACAAAATTTAATAATTTTATATTATTGCTCTGCAGAAACTTCAAAGAAAAGGAATCTTTGGGGAGTTTTACTTGTCTGTCAGGAACAACAAATTGATGGAGTGAAACCTGCCATGTACAGATAAGAAAGCTGTGGCAAGCATATTTTTAGGAGAAAAAAATGGCTCCCTGTTATGTGGGTGGGCCAGCCTCTATTTGCGTTTCTTAGAAATTGCTCCAGATCGTGCCACCACGATTTTTTTTTCCTTTCTGCCTTAGTTGCCTGTGGCTGAATATGAAAATTATTGTTCTAAAGTTGATAATAAAATTTGTGTTTTTGCCTCCTACCCATTAATGGAATTGCTGAGGTCAACCAGGGATAAGTTTTGGTGGGAGGACAATTTGTAGAAGATGCACAGAAGAGAATAATCTCCAAATAACATAGCTAGGAAGATATAAACTTATTTCTCTCTACCAAAAACACAGTTTAGGGATAATACAGTGGCTTTGTGGGCGCAGGTTTCTTCTGGGGCTAGCTTTACCATTCTAGCCATTGACTTCTCTGTTTGAGATCATCTCCATTGTTATCGATGATAGGAGGAAATGTAGAAGGCCAAAATTGTGTTTCTCACATTCCATCAATTTCCTTTAAAGACGTTTGCCACAGAGAACTCCATACAGCCTTTCCCACTGTTAACTGGTCCAGCGTTTCACACATGGCCACACCCTTCTGAAGGGGAGCTGGGAAATACAGAGCATAAGTCCAGGCAGCAGTGAAATTCTCTACTATCTGCTACTAACAAAGGCAGAATAGGTTTAGAAAGCAATTAGCAATCTTTGTCATAACTACCAAAGCCACTGGCACAGGATTCACTGATTTGTGTCCCATTACTGATTCAAGTACTGATTCAATTTCCCATTGAAATTTATTCCTAAATAAAAAGAAATTTTTTTGAGAGGACAGTGAGAGAGAGAGAGAGAGACCGAGTCAGTTTTATTTAGTTTTTTCTGTGGCCATCGTTGCTCCAAGACTGTTGTGTGTGTGGTGCTGGGGTTTGAACTCATGTACCTGCACATGCCAGGCAAGCACCGCAACTGCTGAGCCACCGCTCCAGCCCCAATAAAAAGAATATTTTTAATAAAAGTATACATATTCATTATATAGCACATGGAACATACAGTGACATGGAAAGAATATTATTTCTATTTTGACATTTTTATATACCTTTTCATATTTCATATGTATTCATGCATTTATGCACCTATATATCTGTTTACATAAATGAATAAATATCTGCATATGTTGGATATTGTACATTTTCACAAATATATGTAAATATAAAATATGTATTTAATTTAGACCATGCTATAATGCTATTCTATACATGTCTTATTTATTAGCTTATTTTTACATAATTAGTGTTTTGGAAATGATACCTACTTTTTTTAAAATTAGAGCCTTATAATTACATGTAGTCGTTAGGTTCATTTAGACAAAGTCAAACATGCATGGAATTTGAGTTAGTTCATTTCAGTCCCTGTCTACCTTCCTGCCATTTTCCCTCTTTTCTTTCCTCCCCCATTCTCCTTTCATCTACTGATCTTCCTTGCACTTATTTATTTATTTATTTTGATTGGTGATTTTTACATCTACCCAAAATACTATATTGTTAAGTAGTATTTCATCACATCAAAGTGTTCTGTATGAATCCAAATATTCTATGAATGTATATTATACCTGAGTTTTCAATGGTATAAGTAGTATGATGATGAGTACCGTATCTTTATGTGTTTGGGCCCATTTAGATTTAATTCTTTAACAGAAATTATTAGAAATAAAACTATTAGGAAAGACTTTATACTTTGACAATTCAATATTATATTTAGGTAATTTTACAATTGTTTCATAAAACTAAATCAAAATCTAAACAATACCTTCTGAAACTAAAGGCATTTATTCAGGTAGTTTTTAAGGCTACCTTAGAATTTTGATGTTTACATGTTTGTTTTAAAAAACAACAATCCAAAACACACTCAATTAAAAAAGAAACATGTGGTCTCAGAAGTTACAACACTTGCCTGGCATGCGTGCGTAGGCAAGTTCAAACCCCAGCACCATGTACACAACCAAATGTCCCAGGAATGAAAGTCATATGAAAAACTAAATAAAGATTGCTTTTCTCTCTCTCTCTCTATCCTCTCTTTCTTTAAAAAAAAAAAAAAAAAAAGTGGGGCCAACATGTAATAATAGCATCACTACCTTTTAAAAATGTGAGGCCCAAATCCTGTCTTCATGGCACATGCCTGTAATCCCAGCAACTTGGGAGGCTGAGGCAGGAGGATAGCAAGTTCAGAGCCAGTCTCAGCAACTTAGAGAGAGCCTGTCTCAAAATAAAAAATAAAAAGGGCTAGGGATGTGGCTTAGTAAGTTAAGCACCCCTGGGTTCAATCCCTGGTACCAAAATAAACAAACAAAAAACAAAACTAAATCCCATCTTTATATTTTCTTTCTTTTTTCACTTTTACTGTTTCTTGCATATGTAAGTAAATACTGCTGTGTTGTGGAGCAGGAGTCAGGAGGCCTTTTTGGAGGAAGACTTGAATACATCTGTGAATCTTTGTTCTCACTGAACTTACAGGGACTGGTCACTCATCAGGAATTCAACAGCTAGCATGTGACACAAATGTATGACTTAGGGGAAAACACTCCAGGTGGAACATTGTTCTTAGGGTGTGAGAAGACACAATTTTTGTGTCTTGAATTTACCTTGTCATTAGCCTTAGGTTGATTGGGGAATGTCAAAGACCAGAATGATTCAGTTTTAACAGATTCAGATTGCCTTTAAGACTGTTTAGACATACCAAACTTAGAATTCTAAGTTGGGTATTTCAAGCAGGCTGGTGAAATGGTCCTTGGTATATCTGATACATTTTCTTAATTAATGACTTGAAGAACTCTAATCTTCAGAGTAGCTTAATTGTTCACAGAAGGCCCTAAGCCCTTTTCAGTAAGGTCTTTCTAAAGGGAGAATGCTAGACATTTCTATTTGACTAGCAAGGGTTTGAAAGATTTTTCAAGATGTGGTGGTTAATACAGACAAGAGAAAAAAAAGAATTCATTCAATTATTAAAATTAGAGATTTATATGTAGGAAGAAATCTTTAACATTTGCTTAGTATTCACTTCGCTTTATTTCATTCTAAATGATCAATTTTTAAAATCTCACTCTTGGAAAAGTTAAGCACATTTTCCGGACTTGGAGTATAGAGGCTTGACTGTAGGAATTATTCCGTGATTGTTTTCACAGTTTGGAAGAGTTAGGTGATGGTTCAACTTCTTGTTAGGCCATTTGCATTTAAAGATATAAAGCACCTTCTTTTTCTTAAGTATGTCTTAAGATGTTTTGTGAAAGCTTGTTCTGGATGAAATCTTTCTTGTATGTTGCTTCTAATTTTCCTAGGTCTGCATGGAGAAATTATTATTGCTTTGTAAGTGAGAAAAGAGGGTTTCATGGAGCTTAGCAATTTTACTTCAGTCTCATAGCTGTTAAGTGTTAGAGATAGGACCAGAAGCTCAGCTACATGGGACCAAAGACACCTATTTGGTTCCCTAAGGAAGAGGTGTTTCATTTGGAAAGGAGCAGACAAAAAATGAATGTGAAAAGTAATATGAAAATTAAAAAGTCATACTTCACAATATTCCCTGTTAAACTTTTTTTTCTTATTAAAAAGCCTGTAAACAAAGATAAGTTTCAAAATCAAATATTAGTTTAATATTATGAACTAAAAGCACACGTCTAACATTTTGAATTTCTGGAAATTTCAGTCTTGAGCATTTACTGCATGTAGCTGTAAAATAAAGGCAACAATGTCTTGACTTATGAAATGAAGTAAGTGGTTAGTTTTCTTCTGAAGACCTCATTAGACTTGGAAGTTTAGAGCTGTGGCAGCCACAAGCATCAATTTAACACTTATTGAAGGCTCCAAAAATATGGCCCAGTGGATGAAGAACTTAGATAATTTAGATTGGAATTCTTTGAACAAGATGAGAGTATAAATATTACATTTTTCATGTAAGTCTTTTTATCCATTTGTAATGTTCAAATGGTCATTGTAGAACCATACTGTAAGGTAATGTTTGAAGATCTTGATTTATTTAGCTCTTGAGAGGCAACGTAGCTTAGTGCCTGAGTAAGAGTAAGATTTCCTGGTTGCAAATCCTGAATTAGCCATTTACAGGTATAAGTTCTTTTCAATAATATAACCCCTCCAATGTCTCAGATTTTTTATTTTTAAAATGAAGGTAGGAATAGTAATTTTCTCATAGGGTTTTTATAAGGATTAGGATTACATGAGCCAATAGCAAGTTGTAAAGCATTTTAGAATATAGTGCTTTGTAATTTACAGTGCAAAATGAGAGTTTAGTTTTTTTTAAAGAGACCACAAGAGATTGTGTAAACAATAACTCTATATTATTTTCAATAATTTTGAAAATGCAATCCAGCAATTTCTTCCTTTTTTCTTTTTAATTTAGTGCCAGAAAATGTTATCACAAGTGTCTGTGGTGGTGTGCTATGTTAAATAGAAGCTAACTTGTTCTAATACAATTTTGGAGGGATTAAATACCTCTAAGTTTGTTTGAAGTTGTTTTTCCATCTCAGCTAGTAATTCATAAATCAGGGAGGAGATTGATAGGATTAAGACTTTGAGTTCTATCAAGAACAAAGAATATATTCCAAACAATTCTAGAGAAAGAGAACAAGAGAAGTGAGTTGGAACTGCATTTGATTTCCTGGCAGGTAGGCATTGACCTAGAGGAAAAGCAGGCCATATTTTCAAAAGTCTGATGACAGAAAATGATTTTAACCTACACTTCTATACTTGGCCAAACTTTCAATTGAGTGTTTAGTAGAATAGTGTCATTCAAAGGCTCAGAAAGTTTACCTACCATACTGCCTAAGTCTTGAGTCTTTGGCAGGAAGTTGTTTAAAGAGGATCTAGAGTAAAATGAGGAGGAAACCGACCAAGGACAACATATGGGAGAAGAGGATGTAATCATGTTCCCTTGATGACAGCTGGATGGTGGCCCTGAGAGCCATCAGCTCAAGCTGGAGCAAATGGAAGACCAGAAGGGAGGAAACAAAGAAAAACAGTTCAAAGAAACTTGGCCATGTGCTTGAGAAACTGGCTGTGTTGAGGCAAACTGTCTTAGGAAAAAGGCCTGACAATTAGGAAAAAAATTGAAAAGCATATTTAATCTTTAGTTAGGTGAAGGGCCTCTCACTTACCTTTCAATTAACTTATCAGCTTCTATATGAAATAGTCATTGAAATCATCTTTCCAGCTCCTCACCTTTGTGCACTGGGAATATTATGGGAATGAATTGTTCATATTTTCCTTCTTTAAGCCTGGAATGATTAGTTGCATTGACTCTCACATAAACTGAGAGTCAAGATAATAGCAGTAGCAGCAGCCCTCAGCAGCTAGAGATGAGACCTAGCAAAGCTGATGGGATGGAATTGCCTGTCTACAGGATAATTAACTGGATGGTACTGTCGTTTAGAAAAGGCAACTTTTCTAATGCAATACACAACTTCTTTTATTGTGAAGGGCAGAACTCTGCCATCACAGCGAACTGAGCTCTTGTTTTAGATACCTGCTTTTCTGTGTGCTGTGCTCTGGATAGGAAGTTCGGAACAATGCACCTTTCACTTGGTGATCTCATTAGCACATGCATTATTTTAAAGTTGTGGTTTGGTAAAATTTTCTTTAAGTTCAGAGATTTGGATCACATGTGCCAGTGTATTTGGACTCTAAATAATGATAAAATATTTCTTCATAAATAGAAAGTGAATCATTCTGTAAAAGACTATGTTCAATATAGAATGCCAAAAGTGGTACTCTTCACATTGAACCATCTTGAGTTCTGATGGTGACTCATCCATTATCAGGCAATCTGTACTCTATGATCTGTCTGAATCAGCAAGGCTCAGGAAAGATGGTTACACATACACTATTTGGGAATTTTAATTAATGTTTTCATTATCATTGTCCCATGAGTACTTGGTGACCATAGCTTCTCTCAGAAACCAGCTTCAACTTTCCAAGGAAAAATGACATAATAATTCTTATGAATTATCCAACTATGACCTTGAGATGGTTGTTTTAAATATGAAAGTAAATCTTCAGGTGACTAGTTCATAAAAAATCAATTCATTTATCCATTTTTTGCCTTGAAAGGATTTTTATTACTTCTGCTTGGTACAGGCTGATAATTAATCTGGAATTATCTTTAAGGAATTGAGAAGAGATGAATGTTTCAAATCAAAGTTAAAACAAATTAAGATATTTTTCTCCAAGAGAAGGAACTCTGATATATTGCCTGATAACATCATTACTAGAAAAGCCTGATCATAGACAAAAATAATAATAATCTTATTTATTAAATGATTTTTATTAACAAAAACAACACTAATAAAAAATCGGAGAAATAAATGCCACATATAAATTGAAAGCACACAATAGCAGATATGCTATTAACCTTGTCCAACAGAAAATGAATAGTGGTGATATTTCTTGGGTTTGTGGGCTATCAGTTATAAAATGTTGGATGAACACATCTTATCATTTAGCTAGAGAACTAGAGAGTAAAGTGGACCATATGTTTCTATATGTCTCTTTTAGACACCTGACTTTTGTTTGAGAGAAAATTCTTATTTAAACGACAGTTCTGCACATGCACATCATGGGGTGTTTTGCTGCCTTCATAAAATAACCTTCTCAAATGCAATTAATGTAAGAGAGACCCAGTGGTAGGCAAATGAAGGTCAGATTCTGTGGGACCCAGAAGATGTGGTTGATAAGAATAGAAGTGATTTGGAGGGATGACGTATAGCTTTTATAAACATCAGCTTAGAGTCTTCTCACTCTGACACGATGAATCCTTTGGGACTGATATCAACATTTACCTGATCTACAATTAACCTGGATTTGTCCATACTTTTACTTCAGTGGTAGCTCCATTAAATTACATTTTAAAAATCAAATGGTAACTGTTTTTTAAGTTTAAATAATTTATATTCTGAAAACTATCAAATTACTATCAAATGGAGCTTGTTTCACATTTACCTGACATTAGCAGTATTAATATTTAAAATGCTATACCAATTAGCTTATGTCCTAAAATATTAACATTTAAATATTAAGATTCATCACAATAAAGTAGTGATAGTTTATATGTGTTGCAACAATTCACATGTTTTTACTAAAAGAATATTCTAATCTAAATATTAGTACTAAGGGTGATTTCAAGGTTCTAATTCATATTCATATTAGTTCTTTTCTTTCCATTGATTGAACCCAGCGGTGCTTTACCACTGAGCTACATCCCCAGACCTTTTAATTTTTTATTTTGAGATAGGGTCTCACTAAGTTGCTGAGGCTGGCCTCTAACTTGTAATCTTTCTGCTTCAGCCTCCTGAGTCACTGGGATTACAGACATGTGTTACCATGCTCAGCTTCCAATTATTTCATATTTCATAAGCCTAGAACTTGTACAATAAAATGGATGGCCATTTAATTTTTTCAGTTGTATTTTCTTCTTTCTGTAACTCACTGATTCTTTCTTTTGCTTTTAAATAGAGCTTTGCCCCCATGATTGCATCATATACCACTGGCTGCATGCACAGTATAAAATTCCTTGTTTTTAACTCAATCCTGATTTTCCTGGACACCAGCTCCTCAGAGAGTGTTCCTATTTCTAGGTCAAAGATGACCTTTTTTGGTCTTACAATCATTACTCTATCTGCTTGACACTGGTTAGTGTCAATGAGTAAAGGATCCAGGTTGGCCAATAAAATATGAAACAATACCCTATTGGAGTCATCTAGGAAAAGTTTCCTTATGGGATCCAGGAAATTTCTCTGTGTGTGTATGTGTGTGTGTGTGTGTGTAAGTGTGTAATAAAGCACATGCCCATGATAGCTGTGCAGTTGGCCCAGAAAGCAGTGGGTTTAAATTTGAGCAACCAGATGGCGATTAATAGGGAAGGAAACTAAGAGAGTTATTTGGTAATGTCCTTGAAAGAGTGATGGTAGGAAGTCTCATAATTGAAGAAAAAAAAGGCAAAAAATGTATTCTGTTTAAAGAGCTCCAGGTGATGGCCGGACATCACTTACGGATCGCTTGCTTTGTGATTATGTTGTCAACTTCCTTGTGACCCATTTACTGGAACAGACCTCTCTGGTTCCTCCCCATTTCTGACTGTTCTTTTGTACTCTGAGATATAAGAAGGCATGATCCGGAGGCTGGAGCAGCGGCTCAGCGGTTGCAGCGCTTGCTTGGCATGTGCGAGTACATGGGTTTGGACACCAGCACCACGTACACAATGAAGTCTTGGAGCAAAGAAAGCCAAATGAAAAACTAAATAAAAAATTGATTCTCTCAGTCTCTCTCTCTCTCTCTCTCTGTGTCTCTCACTGTCCCTCTCTTAAAAAAAAAAAAAAAAGAAGAAGAGGAGGAGGAAGAGGAGGAGGAGGAGGAGGAGGAAGAGGAGGAGGAAGAGGAGGAGGAGGAAGAGGAAGAGGAGGAGGAGGACATGATCTGTTTTTCTGCTCTTGCTGTGAGGCCAGGAGCAGCGGTGACCATCTTGGTAGTTTTTGGAAGCCTAAGTCAATGAGGGGCAGAGAGCAGGGGCAACAGAATCACAGGGAGACAGAAGAGTTTTTGCCCTGCCACTGCATCTGCCTTTATTCCAGCTTGAGTCGGGGCTGTTACCTGCAACCAAAGGATCTATTTGCAAGCTCACACCCTTACTGAAATGTAAACACCTTAATATGCTACACGAGTATGAGAATTAAGGACCAAATGATAATCCCTAGGCAGGAGTGAGTTCGTCTCCTTTATGTCCATTTCTCATAGTCTTTCGGCTAGAGGGAAATACGATTCTTCTGTTAGTTGCAATAAGTGTTTTCTGAAGCCCTCCCCTCAAGCTAGTTATGTCAGGGAGCTGAAACTCAAAACCTCCGTTCTTGTGTTCTGACGAAAGAAAAGTTAAAGTCAGACACCAAAATTCATGCAATAAAATTTTATTATAAGTGAAAGAGAGGTGAAAGTAAAGTAAAAGCAGAGTAAGGCTCCGGCAGAAAGCACTCTCGAGACAGTGATTGGGCCGACTGAGCAGAGAACGACAAAGGAGACCATGCTGTCTCCAAATTCTTTGCTGTTTTATGGTTGATCTGATAATTGGGGTCCTTCTTCAGCAACGTTCCTCAATCAGGTGTTCAACTCCTCCTTCACCTGAGGTGGTTGAGTATTTGACCTCAATTGGTCCTGTCCGGAACTGTCATGGTGGCCATCCTATTAAAGGGGCTTCATTTACAAGTCAGTCCCATGTTAATGTGGGTATTGGGGTCAATAGTGGTCAAAAGTTACCTCAGTGTGCCTGCCTGTGTGATTAAACAAATATCTGCTTCTCAGCTAGAAGGGGACACCTGGTGCCAGGAACTTTTAGTTTTTATGTGTCAAGAGGTTGCCCCACAGATAGTTTGTTCTTGAGGCATCCCTTTCCCCATTTTCTCTTTTGCTCTTGTTTATCCTTAAAGAGAGAGAGAGAGAGGGATAGTGAGAGAGAGAGAGAATTAATTTTATTTAGTTTTTTGTGTAGCTTTCCTTGCTCTGGGACTTTGTTGTGTAGGTGGTGCTAGGGTTTGAACTAGCGTACACATGCATGCTGGGCAAGTGCTGTAACTGCTGAGCCACCGCTCCAGCCCTTGCTTTTGTTTATCCTTAACATTTGTGTACTAATGTTTTTCCACAACTTATTTGCTTTGACAATAGCTTAAAGAAAACTTCAAGAGTCAACCTGTGGCGTAGTCAAGCATTTCACTGCTCATTGCTAGCTACTACCTTGCAGTTACACTTGTTCTCTATCACATTCTCCCTGAGCTGTCTTTGGGTCTCTTCTTTATCGCTCATTCTTTCCTTTTGTGCTGGGGTTTGAAGTCAGGACCTTGTGCCTACTGAGCTTGTGTGCTCCACTGAGCTACACCTCCACCCCTGCTTATGAGAAATTGGCTCAACGCTGATGTTCTTCTCAGTTACTGCTAACACTGACCTTCTAGTTACTTCTCAGGTCAAAAGACTGAAACACCTTTGACCTGCATATTTCCAGAACCCATGTTTCTTCCATCAGCATTTCCCATTGCGTTTGTCTTCAGCATGTGCTTATAACCACACTTCTTCTGGTTGCACAGAGCTGCTTGACCTGGGCCCCCTCTCTCTTGTAAGTGCAAATTGACCCATGTTCCCCTCTCTCCTTTCATCTTTCCTGCTCTCCCCCAGGTCACTGCACCCAGCCTTTTTTCATTCCTGGCTGTTTCTAGGACTTGAATAAGCAGAAGGGGTTCTGCCTCACCCTTCCTGACATTTTACAATTGCTCTTTGTCTGTAGGCTCACTTCCCTGGTCCCCCACACCATCCTCTTTCTTGCTGCCTTAACTTCCTGTGGGTTTTTGCTCAAGTGTTAAAGTGAAGTGAGGTGTTCCCTGACTCTCTTTTTGAACTTACCTCTTTCATTTTATCTTTGGATTCTCTACCTCTTTCATTTTATCTTTGGATTCTCTGTCTCTGTGCTTCTTAACATTTATCACCATATGGAATCCTATATGTTTTAATAAATTCGTCATAATCTATTTCTTCCTCCAGAATGTAAGCTTCATGAGGACAGAGATTTCTGCCATTCTTCTTTTTACTGTATCTGCATCAACTGAAGTAGCGTTGGCACATAGCAGATTCTCAATAAAAATGTTTTGTAATGAAGTGATTCTGGCGTCTGATAACTAAATAATCTGACAACTAAATTTTTGCTAGTAGTTGCAAAAAGTAGTAATCTTAGAATACTAAGATTTAGTCAAGAGATGTACCTTAATATGCCTAGATAATCAATTTAAACATGGGCTTTTTGAAGTCAATATTTTAACAAAAAGCCATGTCGTGTGGCTGGAGCGGTGGCTCGGCGGTCACAGCGCTTACCTGGCATGCATAAGTATGGCGGTTCAAACCCTGGCACCCACGTTCACAAGCAAGTGTCAGCCACATGAGCCATGTGAAAAACTCAGTAAAGATTGATTTTTCTCTCTCTGTCTCTCCCTGTCTCTCTCACTGTCCTTCTCTTAAAAAAAAAAAAAAAAAAAAAAAAGCAATGTTGTTAGTAATGCGTATTTTATTAATTGTGAGAAATTGGGCCTTGCCTTAAATCTTTGTAGTGGACAGCATTAAGGAACAGAAACACAGCTTGAATTAAATAATAATGAAAAACATTGGTTAACTTAATGGGATGTTTATCTATAAGGTATTGGCTTCCGGTCTATTTGCAGGAGATCTTCTGTCCACATATCTCCACACATTGGCTTTACTCTCAGGCTGATAGGATGTTCCTAGACATAATGGCTTTACATTCATGCATTGCAACATTCAGGAAATTCATGGGAAGGTGATTTTAGATAATTTCTCAAAGGGATTAGAAAGAATTCTTCTAGAAGCTCTCAGTTAAACACTCCTCAGGCACCACTTGCTTAATATAAGCCTCATACCAATTCTTGGACAAATAATTGGCAAGAGCTTTGGAATTAACAAGCTGGGATAGAATAGGCTTCCACTGAGGCCATTGAGATTTCTGGGGGAAAAGCAAGGCTTAAAACCTACAGATAGTTTTGATTCTTTGAGGAAGGAGAAGTGGAGAATAACCCAAATATAGGCTATATCTTTTGTAACTTAGAGATCACTGTATCTTTTACATCTTAGGGAACAATTATTTCTATTCACCCTCTTTTATTTTGTTATTTTCTATATAGCATCTAGAAAGTGCTTTCTTCTTTAAACTTCCTCTGAAATTTGGCTAAATTGAAGCTGCCTATAGGGATAAAGAGTTTAACTGTTATTCTCCTAAAGGAACTCAGTGTCACTTAGAACGGAAAATAAATTTTTTCACATTTTTAATTGGTATATTGTAGTTGTACATAATGAAGGGATTTGTTGTTACATTTTCATACATGCATACAATATAGCAACATAATTTGGCCAATTTTCCTCCTAGCATTTCTCCCTTCCCCTTCTCTTGCTCTCCTTGGTCTCTTTCCTCTACTGATCTACCTATGTTTATAATTTTTTATTGACTTTTCCAGATTTTATTGATTATGTGAGAACTACCTAATATCTCAGAGGTGGAAAATATACAATAGTTTATTTACATCCCTCCTTTTCTCTTCTTCCTCCTCCCCTCTCCCCTTCTCCTTCCTTTTCTCTACTAGACTTCCTTTAGGTAGTCTATTAATTTGTATTTGAATGGATCTTCCTATAATCTTGTCCTTCCTCCCCCTTTCCTTTAATTTACTCTAGCTTTCACATTTAAGAGAAAACATTTGACTTTTGAGTTTTTGTGTTTGACTAATTTCACTCAGCATGATTTTCTCCATTTCTATCCATTTACCAGCAAATGCCATAACTTCATTCTTTTTAATGGCTGAGTAGAACTCCATTGTACATATATTTCACAATTTTTTTATTAAGAGTTGAGTAGTTTTATAATGATAAATATGTATAAAGTAACAATATGATATGCATTTGATCATAAAACATAGTTACCCCCATATTGCCCACACTTCATCTCTTGATTCTTCTATACCATAATTTCTTAATCTGTTCATCTGCTGATGGGCGTCTGGGTTGATTCCATAATTTAGCTATTGTGAGTCATGCCACTCTAAACATTAATGTGGCTGTGTTGCTGTAGTTTGCTGATTTTAGATCTTCCTGGAAAACATCCAGGAGTGTGAAACCGGGGTCATATGGTGATTCCATCTCTTATTTTTGAGGAATCTCCATACTTCTTTCTAGAGTGGTTGTACTAGTCTGCAGTACCACCAGCAATGTGCATGTGTTCCTTTCTCCCCACAACCTCACCAGCATTTGTTGTTGTTTGTCTTCTTGATCTTTGCCATACTGACTGGCAAAGATGAAATCTTAATGTAATTTTTATTTGCATTTCCATGATTGCTAGAGATGTTGAAAATTTTTCATATATTTATTGAGCTTTTGTGTTTCTTCTATTGAGAAGCTTCCATTTAGTTCTTTTGTCCATTTATTGATTAGGTTGTTTATTTTGTGTGTGTGTGTTAAGTTTTTTGAGTTCTTTGTATATTCTGGATATTAGTGCCCTGTTAGAGGCATAGCTGGCCCAGGTTTTCTCCCATTCTGTAGGCTCTTTCTTCGCACTCTTAATCATTTCCTTAGCTGTGCAAAACCTTTTTAACTTAATGGCATCTCCTTGTTGATCCTTGGTTTTCTTTCTTATGCTTTGGGGGTCTTCTTAAGGAAGTTGGTGCCAGCTCCTATATGACTGAGTATTGACCCTACATCTTCTTCTAATAGTAAGTTTTCTGGTCTAATTCCTAAGTCTTTGATCCATTTTTATATGAATTTTGTGCAGGGTGAAAGATAAGCATTTCATTTCTATTTCTGGATAGTATGTAACTATCCAGTTGGGAAAATAGAATCTTTTTTTTTTATATCTTCCAGTGTCTTGAGTTATGTGGCTATTGCTATATGAAATGTGATATGAATTTATTAGTTCCTAGAATTTTACTTTAATTTTAATATATGCTATTGGTATTTTCTATTTTCATTAGAATGACAAACATATTTATTAAGATTATGAAATTTAAATGAGATGAATATCTGTCTTGTTATCCTGGAAATTATACTGTGTCTCTTATAAAGAGTATATTGAAAATATGTGTTTGGATAAATTTAAGGACGATAAAATAAAATAACATAAATCTGTTTTGTGTGTTAAAATCCAGGATATAAAGCAGAATTCTTTAGAGCATGCAATTTGAGGTTTCATTATAAATTCAATATGAGGCCCAGGTTCAATGAAAATATTCCATGTATTTATAAATCAGTTATAGGCACATGGGCTACCATTCATCATTATTTGATTATGTCTGCACATAAATTTGACAAGGTCTTTTCTTCTTGGTTTCACACAGAAAACCTGAGGACATTGGTCAATGGGAAAAGACTTCTTCCCATCTCCCTTGTCTGTGGTGAAATCTGTGACAAGACCATTACCATACCAGGCTTTCAGGTCGTTAGTAGTAATTACGGACACCTAGACCATAAGTGGGAAGAAGGGTGTCAAAACAGCGAAAGCTCTCTTTCTGGGACTATGTCTGGAAAAGGGATTTGCATAGGCCAGGAACCCTGTCTTCTTTGTGAGCTAGCCTGCTCCATGTTAATTAGATTCCTTTACAGAGAATTCATCCTTCACTTAAGGGCAGTAAAAATTAGCCATCATCAGTCCCCTAGAAGATTCCTCTAGAGATTTCTTTCTGTAAAATTTGAGAATAAAGCTGGTGATTCTGTTTTCTTTTCTTAAAGGGAGCTTTTAAATATTAGATAGGTAAGACCTGACTAGTCGGGAATCTGCCATTGAACAACAGCAAAAAAGAATAACTTCCAGTTTTACTCATACTTGAGATGAACCCAGTCACATTAAAACTCTCAGGCTTATTATTTGAGAAGAGAGAAAGCTGCATTCTAAATGGAAGGCCCCCCAAATCATGTATTTATGTTAAAAAGGTCATTTTGGGGGGAATAAAATGAGAAAATTGATTTCATTTGTCTGAATTAGTATTACTTATTATGTTACCTCTGAATTCTCTTGGAGAGATTTGGAAGATTCATGAACATTTATTGGAGACTATTAGGTGTCTCTGCAGCCGCTGGCTGGGGGGTGTGACTTCAGACAGGAGGCCATGGTGGCTGGCTAAGGGGCAGGGCATCAGGCAGCTTGCCTGTGAAAAGAACAGCCAATCAGGACGCTGGCAGACAGGATCCACCAGCCAATCTCTGAAAGGCCAATCAACTTCTCTAATTTCCCTATACTATAAAGCAGCTGCCCAGCCAAGGTCCAGTGCTATTTTTCCTGCGTGCCAATTTCCCTCCCCACCGTCACTTCCTTTGCCCACCCTCATTATGGCAAATCATGTGAATTTGGCCTGGGAGTGGCAAATCCCAATAAACATCTGCACCTGAATTTACATCCATGGGTTCTGATTTTTTCTTATTTTTTACAGAGACAAATCTTTGAAGGAAACAGTCTCCCATATCTGGTGATATAGGGACTACACAGTAGACATTCAGTAATGTTTTGTTGGAAGAAGTGACTGACTTGGATATTTTGAATAGATTGAATAGTATGAGGTTTGAGAAGACAGCATCCTTTCAGTGATTCAAGGAACTTGATGCAAAATTGAATTACCTTTCATTCTTTAGGAGAATGCTGACCTATGGTACCATTGTATTGTTCAAGTACCAGAAAATTATCTTCTAAGTGAAAAAAAAATCTTTGTAGGTACAAATGGAGGAAAAATCCTTGTCTGAGTAGGTCATGGTTTATCTTTACCAAAGAGGGCCAAATACTACACATTCTGGTCCATTAAATATATAGCAAATACATGAATGAATATACATACATATATATGTGCATTTGTATGTATACATATACATAAATGCATATTGTATATGTCATAGAAGGTTAAAATGATAACCAATAATATTTTAGGAATTGCCATTTCTTGAGTATTCTAACCCCTTTCAATTCCTTGTCAGCTGGAGCTTATTTTCATACCCATTAATTGAAATGAGATTTATTGTGATTGATTAATTAAAGTACATTTAAATACATGTAAAGTGTCTTAACTTTTTAATTACAGAGACAAAATTAAAAGTGTGTTACCTTAAACAATTAGAAAATTATGCGTAAAGGGTGTTATAGTTCCTAGCAAATATATTTGAATGGAAACAACTACAATGAAAAGGGTCCTACCCTTTAGTTCCTATCAGAAGTTATACTCCCATCACTCCCATTTGTAGTCATTACCTATAATGCTTCTAGCCTTCCTTATGCCTGATATGTCTCTAGAGCTGGTCTTGCGCTGGTGTTTGCAAGGCAGTGTTTAAATACTTATCAGACATGCCAATCAATAGTCTTCTCCAAAGGATGGTAGTTCCCTGAGGTGACCCTTAAAACATATTTTTTTAATGCCCATGAGCTAAAGTGCAAAAACCAAAACCTTTGACTTCTTGCTTTGGCCTGAAGCTCTGGCTAGTCTCAGTTGATACAGAACATGGGTTCAAAATGAAACATTTGCAAAACTGTTCTCAAGTAATGCATTGCAGAACAGAGTAGAGCTGAGTTACTGTGACTGAATCTGGTGGGAAGGTTCCAGATAGTACTCCACATGACAAAGGCAGCCCTTAATACTTCGACAGAATTCCTAGTATTCCAACCATTCAAACTGGAAAACCATCGAGCTATATGGTCAGAGGGAGCTTCAGTTGGTAAATTTTTCAGCTTAGCAGCCCAAATAGATATTGAATTCAATAGTTTATGAAAGTTTGGGTCTAATCAGGAAAGAATATTTCAGTGATGTTTTCTGTATTACTAATAAAATATCAGAAAAGGCCATGGTTAATTCTTCCAGTGTCACAAACCACAGGAACTCACTATGTGCAAAAGGGAGAATATTGTAGGACAATGTAGAGAGTAGTCAAAGATGCTAGCAATGGAATAGAAAAAAATCTTGACATTCCCTTATTCTAGTTATTTTGTGTCTTTTACTATTGTGTTTTGAGTGTGTTTTATATAGATTTGCATGTGAAGTACTGCTGGGGGCCAGCCCCAGCTGAACTTGGGTCCCCTAAGGAGGAGTGGAGTCGGTGGTACAGAGGAATGGCTGGAACCTCAGGGGCAAGTTGCAAGCAGACTCAGTTCCCTGCTTGAGCAAAATGCCGTCTGTTTTTTATTGTTGAACATTTTTATACAGGTGCACAAACAAGCCTTTCATTATCAGCTTCATTATACAATTCTCTTTTCAGTTTCCCAGTAAACTTAAAGCATCAACCATTAGTACAATTCATGCCCTCGACTTTCCCACCATAATGACCATAGGTAACTATTTGGTTTAAACCGTTTCAGAGCACCAGACATAAAAATACTTAAAGTATCATCCGTTGGTACGATTCATGGCCTCAAACCCCCCACCACATTGACCATATTGTTTAAACCTGCATTTATAAAGGACAGAGACCAAACACTTCACCAAATTCTGTCTCCCTAAATTCCTTTAGATGTTTCTGCAAACCATTACCTCACTAGATAAGAGAAGCCTTAAAGCTCACTGCACTGCATGAGTCTAGAAGCCCTATCTTAGCATAAATGAAAAGTTTCTTAATTAGCTAGACTATGATATAGGCTGTATTACTCCTATACCTTATTAACTGCTAACCTAAAACTATTTTGTTATTGTAACCTTACCAAATACTCTATAGCTATCTTAGATCGTATAAATGTTAATCCTATAAAATTATCTGTGCATCCTAACCTATGGGCTAAAAAGTTAAAGCTTAACCTCTACATAGACAAAAAAGGGTAAACATGTCTTATTTACTGCTAGGGAGTTAAAGCTCATCCTCTGTAACAACAGGAAAGGTAAATACACCTTTCTCACTCAAACTTCACAATACAATGTGAGCACTCAGGATGGTGTTGGTAAATGTTTCATATATATTGTTTCTTTGTTCCTTAGTTCTAATTATTTTGCTTTCTATATCCAATTTTATTTTAAAGCCAAATAGCTTTGTTTTCCATGATTTCTATATGTGTTATAACAAGTATCCTTCTCAACAATCTGCAACAGTTGTCTAAGCAATAGAATTCTCATAACAATCACAGAGTTTCAGTTTGAGCAAATTCACAATACATATAATTATTAAAACACAGCTAATTCCTGGAAGGGATGGTTTTGGCAATCTCCAGGGCTGGCTTTGCCTAGCCCATTCCCAAGCCTGGACTTTGTCAGACAGAACTTCGGTGGACATTGCCTCCTCCAAAGTACCATAGAATGCATACTCTAAAAGAAAGCACTTTATTCATGATGTATGGTGGAAAACAACCTTCACCACTAGTAGTAACATTATGCCAAAGTATTCACTAAGAATAATGTAATAAGTGAAAGGCCTTACACATTTTTACTTTCTTTATTTCTAAGTGCTACATTAATTTCAAAGCTTCCATGGAGCTTTCAGGAGAAAGAATTCTAATAATAACTGACTTTGAATTTTCATGGCCATGGCAAGTAGCAGGGAGGAATGCTATGTAGGTAAACAGTAACTTGAATAATTTTTTAAAAACATCATCTATAGGATAATAGACACATGGCAAATGCAGAATATTCTGCATAATTAATTGGTACCTGAATAATGACACAAGATTTACAGGTATCGCAGAAGGGAAGAGAATTTGTTGAAACATTTTCATTGATAGAAACAACAAACTGTGTCTTTGTATTTCCTATAAATGTGTCGAATTTAGCCATTTGCCAATGTATGACTGTCTTTCTTGAAGTAAAACTTGATGTTGTTGTCGTTGTTGTGAAATGACAATTCTATCCAATTTACAACTTATGAAATAAAATGTTTTTAATTCAATAGACCTTTTTCCTTTCCTGCACTGGGTCTATGTGTATCCCTTGAGTTTGTTGAGGTTTTTATAATCTGAAAAGTGCAACAAATTGTTTGTTGAACACCCAGATAAAAAGTGTTCTCCACTGTTTCGGATGAAATCCTTCCCTTTACAAGAATCATGATAAGAAGACATGCCCCGTGACTTCTACAGAAACTGGATATTCCTCCTTGGGCATCAAGGACAGAACTATACACTTGCAAAAAAATATATATGTATCTGTTCTTTCTTTACTCACTGTCCCTTGAATAAATAGTATGATTTGTAATGATATTCATGAGAATCTCTTCTTGCAAGCTGGGAGTTTTTTGCTAATTGAGTCGCACTGGGAGTGGTAGAGCAAAAATCAAGCGATTTGACATTAGGTAGACTGACCAGTAAAATAGTTTAAAATTAACATTAGCATCTTAGCTTTCCTTCTGGACATGGCTGTTTAAAAATGCTCAGAGATTTATAAATTTTAAAAAAGATCTAAATAAGCATGTAAATATAGAAAAAGGGAATCAAGATTCAGATAACAATGATTCTATGGCTCTAAATAGGCTGGCAGTAAACTGAGACAGATGTTTTTGGGGTGGAAGACAGGGCTGCTAATTACTATTCATAAGCATATGGCATATGCTAATATTTCTAATGTTGCATGTAAGGTTGTAAATCTAGATTCCTAGCAAGAATGGAGAATAGAGAAGTAGGTAGATTTTTATAAGATGAAGTTAAAGAGAATATCCCAAAATTCAAGAAAATTATAAATGTCCACTTATCTTTGAATGGGAGTACAAGTTCTATATTAGTGGATACATTAGGATGATGAACTTAAATCTGGAATGGCTATAGAAGTGGGGGGAAAGTTGTCTTTCCTTGGGTGTCTTTACTTAGTATTTCGGGAGGCACAATGCAACATTTCCAGAATTTTTAATAGAAATTGGAATCTACAGAAGTAGAAGGGCCAGACATATAAGGACTCTGTAACAACAATGAAGTGATGGAAAATAGCCAGTTTTCCACATGGAATTGGGCTGTTGGGGCACTATTTTGGGCATGTGCCAAGAACGGATGCCTACAGGAGACCTGTGCAGCTGTAAGTGTGGTGATCCTGAATTGGATGACCCAAGAAGGCAGAGGAAACAACATACGGACACCATGCTGTGTCATCCAAGACAGAACAAGACTGGGAAGTGGTGTGCACATTTGACATAAGCCAAGTAGCTTTCGAGGACCTCAGCTGCATTCACAGTAAAGAATCACATTCTTTATAACCTCATCTTGAAAAGAAATCACTGATAAATTAGTACAAATAGACCTGTTGTCTGGAGAAGCTATGAATCTGGGTGAGTCTTCATTTAGTGTAGCTTCTGACAATGTCAAAGGTCAGTTCTGGAGTTTTGGATGACATTCATGTCCACAGATATTAAAAGTAAACTAGGAGCAAGTTGTGTGTATCATTGAACTAGTTTAGGCAGTCGATGCAGGGATCAGAGAATCAGACTAGGAATCATAAATGGGGGATGAAGTTTTATTTTTTTCTACCACCTTGCTGGATGGCTTAGGTAACCACATCATCTGCTATCACCTTCATTGTCCGATCATTATCACCACCACCACCATTACCACCACTGTTATCATCTCCCCTATGAGTTGGAAATTAGGTTTGTCAGGCTCTGTGCTAACACTTGAAACATGTTACCCCATTTATTTCTTGTAAATCACTTAAGTGGTATGGTAGTTTTGGTGTTATAATCTCAATGACATAAGTGAAAATTTTGAGACTAATAGAGCTTAATATTGAGACTAATAGAGTTTAAATAACTTACCAGAATTTCCTTAGCCAGTAAATAACAGAGATAGCATTAAATTGTTTGACTCATAGTTTATGCTTTTAATCACTATGCTATACCATCACAACCTTGCTGTCTCTGAGCTTTATTCACCTGTTAAACTAGGAATTTGGACTGGGCAATGTAAACAACTTCTTTTTAAACTCTTAATTCTGATTCTTAAGTCACCTTCTCACCACTACTGCACAACAACCCTCGAGACCTACCCCGTATTGGACTTAACCACTGTGCTTCAAACCATCCCTCTACCCCAAAATTTTAAAAGTAGGGAACATTTATACTTCTTTGATTTTTCTTTCTAATGCCTTCCTAGGAATCATTGTAATTCATGTGACTACTTCTTCACCTTCAAGGAAGTCACAAAGAGATTATGAGATTTGAATGGTGTTAGGGCAGATCTCAGGAAAAAAGGAGAATTGAAAGCTAATGTGTTAACCTAGAATGCCATAGAAAGGGTCAGGGCCAGGGAGGTGCAGGGGTGGGGACTTATGTGTCACATGCCTAGAAAAACATCAGTTATCTATGAAGATATTGGTAATGAAATGAAAATACTGAAAGAGCAGGTAAGGAAAGAGTTATATACTAAATTTGGAAATTAAAATATGAAAATGTATTCTGAATAATCTAGTCTAAGGAATCGTGTTTTGTAATTTTAACATTTTAGATTAGCTGCCTTTTACAGCACAAATTTCCTCAATGACACTTAAGTGTCCGTTTGCTCTGTAGGTTTTACTTGAGGAGTCTGAACAACTATATTTACATAATTTATATATAATTATGCAAAGAAATGATGGTTTGGGGAATCTCTTATGTGTGTTTCAAATTATCAACTGTCCTTAAAACATATGGCACTAGGTAATTTCCTGTTGTTAAAACTGAAAAATACAGATGTCATAGCCTATAAATCTTGCCTGGGAATAATGAATACAAATAATTATAAAACAAGATTCTTAATTATCGTATTAGACTCTAAATTGAAGATTGAATTCACCAGTGGGCTTACAATGGTCTTTACTAATCTGATAAATTAGCTAAGAAGTGATATAGTTTATAATCTACAGTGTTACCTAACAGGATGTCCTGGGGTGATGTGAATGTTCTGTGTCCACTAGCCACAAGTAACTCTCAAGCACTTAATACATGGCTTCAGCGACTAAGGGACTGAATTTTAAACTTTATTGAATTTTAATCCATTTAAAGTCATATAGCCACATTTAAATAGCCTACAGGCTACTGTATTGGACAATGCAGAGATTGACAGATGCTTATCCTAATTATGTTTATAAACTATACTTTGGTTTCAAGTTGAGATAGCAATTATTTTATCATACAGAACAAATGAACAGTTTTAGTCAAGTTTTATATTGCTGTGACTGAAATACCCAACAAGAACAATCTAGAGGATAAAAAGTATTTTTGTAACTGAGTTTCAGAGGTCTCAGAGCATAGCTGACTCCATTTCTTTAGGCCCAAAAGGAGGCAGTTCATCATGGGAGAAGTGCCCAGCAGAGGAAAGCTGCTCAGTTCATGGAAGGGTCAGGAGGCAGAAAGGGAGGAAGAAATAGAAGGGGCTCAGGGAATACTCACCCTTCCAGATGATAGCCCCCGTGACTGCCCCCTCCTCTAGCCGTGCCCCACCTACCTAACAGTTACCACCCAGTTGGTTCATTCAAACTAGGGTGGACCTATGTGAGTTATGACTCTCCCAGCTGAATCATTTCAGTCGGAATATTCCTGCACTAACAGCAGCTTTTGAAGGACGCAGCATTTCCAAACCATAATGCAGAAATTGTGTATTTCAAATTAACTAGTAGAGAGGAGTTTGATCCCAACACAAGGAAATGATAAATGCTTGAGGTGACGGATATGCCATTTA
>PVKS010023102.1:0-32824 GCA_004027875.1 Aplodontia rufa
CTCAGTCCTGCCCCTTGCAGAGGGGCCCAGCAAGCATGGACTCCATGAGGACCTCCCTCCCTGTCCTTCCACATCCATCCCATGGGTGGTCTGGTGTGTCTCACATGGGATGAGTTGGAGCCATGTCTGCCTTCTGCCCCAGCTTGTTGCTCACAAAGCCATTGCTGTCCTTACAAGATGGACGAGAGCATCCCCGTGGAAGAGCGCACTCAAGCCCAACACCTCTTGCTTCTTCCCTTTCAACAGTAGCAGAAAGGCCTTTTGTTATCGTGTCCACCGCTGGTTTCCACCTGTTTACATCTAGGCCCTGGCTCTGAAGAGCAGAACACATAGGAATTGGCCTAGAACAGCTGTGGGTAGGAAGGAGGTGTGCATCAAGCCCCCACGGCTCCGGTGATCTGCTCTGTGCACGCGTACCAGGTTAAACAGGTGTTAGCAAGCACATGGAGCCGCACTGTGACTCTCGCATTTCTGATGAGAGTGGAGGTGACATAGTAACCCCCTTAGGAAAGCATGTGGTGGCTCTACCAAAGTTAAATATGACGCAACTATGACTTAGCAATTTCACTCTTGGGTTTACACAGGAAAGAAGCGTGGGCATAATCTCCAGAAGACACGTATTAGAATCCTCACAGCAACACTGTGCCTAGAACCGAAACCGGGGAAACACTCAAATGCCGCCAACAACAGGGTGATAAACAGATGGTGCTATATCTGCACAAAAACCACACTTCCCTTACAGTGCATCCTCAGCTACAAGCAACAGATCCAAGTAACTGAAGCCGCAGGCTCGGTCCAAATAGACGAGACATTTACTAGAGCAGACGACAGAATGCTACAGACAGGCTGGGCTTGGGGCTGGCCAGAGAGCAGCTCAGCTCTGTCCTCACGTTGTCATCAGCTTCATCTCATGTTGGAGACTCTGGTGGCCCTAGACTGGGACGGTGGAACCAGGCATGGCCGGGTCCCAAGGGAGGAGAAGGTAGACTCTTGTACTTACCTGCTCTCATTAGAGGAAAATAACCTTTCCTTGGGGGGACCCTAATGCACAATGTCCTACCTCACTGACCAGAAGTAAGTCACACACCTGCATCAAAGCTGGATTTCAGGGTCCCACAGAGAGGGGGACAGAGTTTTTCCCTACACAATGACATGACTGGGTAAATAGCCAATTCACACATCTTCTCTCACCCATCAAGTACAGTGCTGGTGGTACAACCAACTCCCAGGACGCAGGGAGGCCAGGGTCCTGCTGGAAGCCACAGTGCAAGCCCAGACCCAGCAATGCCCACCCCAGGGTCTCTGGATCACAGAGACGAGTTCCGGGGAGAGGACCAACAGCTGCTGGCTAGATCAGATGGTCACAGGAAATACCAGAGGGTTACTGTGCTCCTGTGGGATGCAGGGAGGAGATACCACCCCAGCAACCCCTCCAGGACCACAACCTGGGATTGCCCTGGGACACAATAGGCACACCAGGACTGGGGCACTTGTCAGAGAGGTCACGGTGTGGAAGCCAAGGAGGTGATGAGGATCAATTGTGGGTCAGAGGAGACAGAGAGCCACAGCCACCAAGTGAAATGTGGGGCCTAGACCGGATGCCAGTTCCCAGGATATCAGTGGAGGACAGGATGAGATCTGGGGCTGTGGTCCAGGTTGGTGTCACATCCATCCAGCGGCTCTGCCCTTGGTATAGAGGTCTGAGGTTGTGAACTACAGGTCTAAAATCATTCTAAGCTGAAGATCTTAAAATGCAACTGCGAAGCATGTCAGGACCTGAAACCTCCAATAAACACTATCAAGATTTTACACTTTTTCCTGTTTTCTATGGCAGGATCCTTGTACCAGACCCTAAAGTTCAAGATAAGCAGACACAGTCACCGAGTTCACAGAGGCAGAGGCAGCGGGACTCCTGATGCTGGGAATCCGAATAACCGTGCTCAGGCTGCTATCTCTGCCCTCCGTGCCTTGCTTCAGAAGCAGTTTTCTCAACTCTGAGACACCTAAGTCTTCCTCCTTAATCCATATAATCTCTGATATAGCGGATCCTTTTTTTGTTTTTTGTTAACTCCATTATGTGCTTTAAATAACGACTGTAAAGGGTTTTACTAAGTAGCTTTAAGGTTGCTAATCTGAGCTGCAAGAGTGCAAACAGACTTAATAGGCTCATAACATGACGCATATGCTCCAGCAATTTCTCAAGAAGAACAGTGGTGAAAAGGAGAGGTGACATTTGTGATGGAAGTTAAAGAATAATGCGAGCTTCTGCAGCTGTAAGCAATGGTAAGGAAAAGGCTTTCGAGCTGACTGCTTTCCCTGCAGAAAATGCCTCCCATGGTGCTCACCCCTGCTCCATCAGGGCTCGCTGTACAGTGGAGAGCACAGGGCTGCCAACTGCCTTTCCAGCCCGCGCAACACAAGGAGCTCTGGGCTTCACGCATGACTCAGATTTCCTTATTTAATGTGTGGGAGCAGGAATGCAGTGGGCCCTGGTGAGCAAAATGGAGGCTAGAGACAGAGGCTGCCATGCACCAGACCTCACCTCCACCTGCTCCCAGAGACACTGCCATGCACCAGACCTCACCTCCACCTGCTCCCAGAGACACTGCCACGCACCAGACCTCACCTCCACCTGCTCCCAGAGACACTGCCATGCACCAGACCTCACCTCCACCTGCTCCCAGAGACACTGCCACGCACCAGACCTCACCGCCACCTGCTCCCAGACAGACTGCAACAGGCTCCAAGCCTCACCTCCACCTGCTCCCAGAGACACTGCCACGCACCAAGCCTCACCTCCACCTGCTCCCAGAGACACTGCCACGCACCAGACCTCACCTCCACCTGCTCCTACATAGGAATCACTTCTGTTTAGATTAGCTTTCCACAACAGGTTTAAAGAAGAAACAACAGAAGGAGGGTGATAATTGTGGTCCTGTTAGGGTTAAATGGACATCGACCTTAAGATGGCTTCTCTAAACAATTACGGTGAAAAAGCTCCCCTCAGGAAGATACCACAGAAACGGGGACTGAGCTTCAGAGAATGTATATCAGAAAGTCACAGAACCCTCCCTTGACACAGAGGGATGCCTCACAGGTACGTGGGTGACCCCTCTGCTGTGCATCACGCCCTGCACCTGCACCATTCTGCAGATGGCTCCCATCTGCACCCTCCCTGTGGCGTGCAGATCCCGGCAAGTCCCTTCAGGTCACCCCCGAACCTGCAGTGTGGGAATCTCCCTCACCTTTACTCTGAACCACAGCTTCTGACACGAACCTGGCTGAAATGTACCCTACACAGTGGGCTGATTTGGCCCTTGATGGAGCAGAGCCAGCCCCCTGCATTGTGTTATCAGTTTATAGTTTGTCCATTAAATCCGGGAGAAGAACGCACTGTCTCCCCGCGGAGCACAGCCACTGTCTGGCAGACAGAAACAAGGATGGAATCTCAGCTACCCTGAACGCCAGGCAGGGCCGTGGGGGAGACTGTTACCAGGCTCCCTGGTCAACTGGCAGCGTGCAAATATAACAAACAGAGGAAGACCTAAGCAGGCACTGCAAGGAGGAAGGGAGATGTGGGAGTCCCGTCAGTGTTCAAAGACAAAGGCTTCCAGGATTCAAAATGAAGCGGCAAGGCTCTGGGGCAACGGTCAGCATCAGATGTGACAGACTCTAGCAGCGCTCTTCTCATCCCCGTGTCTCCTGCTGTTAACCGTTCATCTCCCATCAGTCTCAGCCTCAGCAGCCGTCACCCCGGCCAGGCAGGGGGACAATCAGGCTTTCATCAGACGCCCCCACCCATGAGAGGAAGCGAGAGGACACAGCTGGCCCCAAGAGCCCACTGTCGCATCTCCGCAGGTGGTGACAGGCCTCAGGCTTCCGCTCAACTCTGGGTTTTCCGTCTGCTTGAGCTAAAGGCTCAGGAAACCATTGTTCTAAAAATTTCTCAGTCTTAAGTCACTACCGAAGGAAAGCGATTTACGCTTGATGACTATTTTCTCTTTTTTAAAATTCTTTCAACGTAGTCTTACATATTGGAGGGAATCGTTGTTACACATTCATGAACACATGGATATTGACAAAGTTGATGACTATTCTTGATTCTCACTACTTGGAATTGGGTCGTGATGACCTTGGATATGTTAAGCACCCAGAGATTCCAGGTCCAGTGAAGCTTTATCCCAAGCACTGCTCTGCGGAGGTCCCTGGTAGAGACCACCCTGACCTTCACCTTCCATGGAGGTGGAACCACCTTTGGAGGGGACTATGGAGGTCCCCTGGTCGAGATCACCCTGACTTCCACCTTCCATGGAGCTTGTAATAAGGATGGAATATCTGTCTCTGCCGACTAGCCAGGGTGACACACCAGGCTGTAAATCCAAGGTTTTTACTTTCCTGATCAAGGAGAGTACCGCACAAAGTCCACACAAGTGCTTAGTTTAGAGGTTGCTGGTGTTTTCCCAAGTCCCCACATGCCCTTGACCGAGTCCCCATTCATGCTTAGATTTGGAGGCTATGTTTTCCCAAGTCCCCACATGCGCTTGACCAAGTCCCCACACATCCTTGACCGAGTTCCCATGTGTGCTTAGATTTGGAGGCTGTGTTTTCCTGAGTCACCACGTGTCCTTGACTGAGTCCCCAGGTGTGCTTAGAGGCTGTTGGCATTTCCTGCACTCACGTCTCTTCCACCAACCCTCTTCTCTTGTTCCCTTCTCCCCTCCCTTCCTCCTACCCCCGTTCACCCTGTTCTCATACCGCCAACCCCAGACATCGGGTCACATGCCCCCTAAAATTTTATACACAGAAAGTTAATTCTAGAATGTTAATGTGCATCTCTAAGACAACACAGAAAGTTTCCTGCGTGACTGCAGCCTAACTGTGACGCCATCATTACGCTGAGAGGTGGTGGTAGTGCTTTGGCAGCATCTACTGCCCGTTCACAGAGATTTCCCTGGGGGGTCTCTGTTGGTCTATCGGAGTCTGCAGTCAAACAAGCCCACTCGTGTATGCGTGGTTTTTGCTTCTTCTGTTTCTTAAGTGCCACTCACTGTAGAGTGGGTCCCTGTGCTTTTCCCTGCGTTGACTAGGAGTCTGCGTCTGTGGTCTCCCTGAGTGCCACCCTCCTGCACTGTCCCCGTGATGCCTTTGTGAGGTCATCCACTCAGCCTCCACCTGCTGCACTTCCTGTGGGGGATGCTGGCTGCAAACACTGGATGAGATGTGACTTCTGTTCTGCCACAAGGCAGGCCATTGGTGACACCCTGTGCTCAGGCCTGGGGACAACAGGAGGCCCCAATGTCCCAGCAGGGACTGATCAATCCACTTAGCCTGTGAAGGCTGGTGCCTTCTCCATGGCTTCCCATCAAGATGTCACCATGGTTTTCCCATACCCCATCGCATGACCTCACCGTCTCTCACTGAGGTGGCAAACAGTGGTCTTCTAGTTATATCATTCTTCCCACACATTGGTCAGAATTGTGTAAAGACAGTTCCATTACAGCTAGGTTTATTTGCCCAAAATACGGTGCATATTGGAAAAGCAGACTATCTGCCTGATTATTTCGCATTGATTACCTGGGGTTAGGGTGCTGAATGGTCTCCTCTTTGCCTGAATATTTCTCATTGATTACCTGGATTTAGGGTGCTGAACAGTCTCTACTCCATGGAACCCACTACCCCTTACAGTCCCATTAGGAGCGTGTGGGATGTGTGCATTTGTTCTGCTTCTAACAACTGCATTCATCATCCGTTCCATACCCCAATTTTCTCATCTTTGGCTAGGAGAGATTGTCTTTGACATGATTCTCTTGGCCCATAGGGTCTTCACTGTGTTCTCTCTGCCCAGACCTGACACTGGCCACTCTCCCAACTGACCTGGTCCTCTGAGAGTGGCTTGGTGTCTGGGATCCTCCATGTCTTCATGCTCCTGTGAACTGGGCTGTGTGTGACATGCTCTCTCACTGACTAGAACTGGGAAAAATGTTTAAAGCAAAATAAAAATTTAAATTGCTACTTTCATTCACTCTTAATGAGAGTTCATCTCACTCACAGGCTTTATACTAAATTTATTTTAGCAGATCTGAAAATCCCGATGCCTTCCGCTGAGATGGCAAGGACTTGACACTGCGAATGGCGGCACATCAAGAAGATACTATAACATGCAACACCACCAATACCACAGGTGCATGAAGTGCGGTGTTTCTTTGGATCTCAATGTGCCCTTGGGTGGTATTTAAAGATAAACCTCAGTGCGCTAAGGTCACATGAAACAATCGTTCTGTGATTGTGGCACACGCAACTCGACTGGCTTCCATTCGTTCCCAGCGTCAGGGACTGCACTGCTTTCTCTTTTATTTGAATTTATTCCCTGAATATATTTACATTATTCCAACTTCAGACCTTTAAAATGCAGACTACTCCTGGAGGTTCATTCCATCACTTCCTGCTCCACCACCGCCCTCTGTGCACACCCCACGCCTAGTTGAAGTTTCTGAGCTTTCAGGCTTCGCCATACTCCTTTTTTGGCAAATGGAAACATCCAAGTAGATATTCATATCACCAGGCCTGTGGCTGTTCCAGCACGGCAGGGAACAGTGTCCAGACCATGACACTGGACACTAGAGTCAGGGTGTCAGGGAGTGGAAGGAGTCCTGGACCTCATTTCCAGTGTCACACAACACTACTGAGGTTAGGGGGCAGTTCAAGGTGACTCTTCAGGTGCAGTGTGAGGTGACTTAGGTGTTATAGACTCACATCTGCTCTTCAGGTGCTCTGGACACTGCCAAGTTGATTGAACCATGTGAGGTGATGTGGGTGTCATAGGCTCACACCTGCTCTTCAGGTGCAGTGCGAGGTGACGTGGGTGTCCGTAGGCTCACACCTGCTCTTCAGGTGCATGCGAGGTGACATGGGTGTCGTAGGTTCACACCTGCTCTTCAGGTGCATGCGAGGTGACGTGGGTGTTATAGGCTCACACCTGCTGCTCTGTGATGATCACGGGGAGAAGACAGGACCTCTGGGTGGCAGCTTTGTTGGTCCAGGTGGGATGGTGCTGCCTAGCTAGTGACGGCAATGGTGGTGGGGAAAGTCGTATATTAGGAGACATGTTTGGAGACAAACTCAACAAGATCAGTGGTGGAATGGCGGAAATGAGAGCAACTGTGGAATACTTCTGGCACTTTCTCTTGACTGTCTCAGGGGGGAGACTCAGGACAAGCTGACTGATGTGTGAGGGGCGTTGCAACTCTACTCTGCCACAAGGTGGGACCACTTCACCACAGTTCTCTGTCCTTGCTTTGCCAGGTCTGATTCCAGGAAGCTCTGCCCCTGAGCTGGAGCCAGTGTCAGTCCTCAGCACTGACCCCCGCTGACTGTCCTGTGCTGGCACCTTCTACTGAGACACTGCTCAGATTCTGTGAGGGAACAACATGGCCGTGAGCTCCCGTGGGTGATGGCCCCCAGTTACCTGGTGGACTGTCTCTCAGATGAATTAAGAAGATCAGTCACGCTGTACCTAGTACATGTGAAACTCTACTTCTACCAAGTGTGATGGTCTGACAGTCCCTTAGAAACTGATTTCACACATGAATCTGCTTTCAACGCTACAGAAAGCCCTTTAAGATTTTCGTATTTTAAATTGATAAATATTTACTTATTAACTGGACAGGCATCCAAGTAGGGAAATTAAGAACAGGACCAGATGGATTCTCAGCTGAATTCTACTAGACTTTTAGAGGAGACCTAAGGCCAGTGCCCTTCAAGCTATTCCACGAAAGAGAAAGGGATGGAGCTCCTGCAGATTTATCCTATGAAGCCAGTATCACACTCACCAAAACCAGATAGAGATACCCCACAGAAAGAAAACAATGGACCAATATCTCTGATGAATTTAGAGGCAAGATACTTAATAAAATAATAGCAAATCATATTCAACATGTTTAAAAGATTGTAAATCAAGACCAAGTTGGTTTTATCCCAGGGTTACAACGAAGGTTCTAATATACACAAAACAATAATTGTAATTCACTCCATACAAAAAATTAAGGACCACCCTAGGTGTCCATCAACTGAGGAATGGATAAAGAAAATATGGTGTAGATACACAATGGAGTTTTATTCAGCCACTAAGGAGAATTAAATTGTCATTTGCAGGAAAGTGGATGGAATTTATTCCATGAAATAAGCCAAACTCTGAAAGCCAAAGGTCATGTTTTCTCTCATATGTGGAAGCTAGAAGAGGAAAATCAAACTTAATTATTGTTTGGTAATATGGTTAGTATAATGAGTCCTTGAAAAAAGAAAAAGTTTCTTCAGTTCAGAATAAAACTCAGTCACATACTGCTTATTAAATGGTCAGTTAAAGCAAATGACTCAGGGGCTGGAGCGGAGGCTCAGCAGTTACGGCGCTTGCCTGGCATGCGTGAGGACCTGAGTTCAAACCCCAGCACCACGTATAAAACGAAGTCTCAGAGCAACGAAAGCCACATGAAAAACTAAATAAAATTGATTCTTTCACTGTCCCTCTCTCTTAAAAAAATAACAAAAATGATTCAAACAATAAGAATAAATTTTTAAGTTATCAGGGAAACACAAACTCTTTGTACACTAAATATAAAGAACACAGCTTTGTTTTAAGTATTCATGGAATATGGACAAAAATAAATAACATTCATATATGAAACCAAGAAATTACCCCAAATAAATATCCCGAAGTAAAAACTAAAGATCAGACTTCATGACCTCAATTTAACAAATTGAGGAATTGTTGCTTGAATTTTTAAGGTGTTCAGAATTCAACTATTCAAGGTGCTGGAGATGCAGGGTGTGTGCTTAGCATGCTCAAGGCTCTGGGTTCAACTCCCAGCACCAAAAAGCAATAACAACAACAAAGCAGTAGCAATAGTTCATCCAAGGAAAACCTGTGTGATTACAAAATCTTTAGAAGATTAAGAAAATTAGGCTACTGCTTAGCAGGTTGAGGATAAAGCAGAATTAGAAGTAGACTCAAGACCTAATCTTACAGTTAGAATACTAATTTATTAACATATGCAAATTAACTATACATTAAACTAAACAAATAGTAAATGGAACAACAAAATACAAATGAATTTAACGGGCAAAGTAATGTTAAATATAAATATTAAAATATACCGTGAGGAAATACAGCAGAATTGGTTAATAGAGTCGATGACTATTATAAAGGAAAAAGTTAAATGAACAAAATTAGAGAATTAAAAGCAATAAGGAACATATGCAGAGGAAACTTCAGAATACAATAATAACATGCTTGTTAAACTTGATGTATTCCCTGATACAGTTTAGAAAAAAGCACCAGAATTAACTGATTACAATGTGTAGAACGTGAGTGTTTAATAACCACGGAAGAAGCCAAGTGTTACTAGCACACCTGTGACCCTCTGCAGATGGACACTTCTGGACTTTGGAGGAACATGGGATTGGTGTGCCTGCATGAGGGACCAGGGTGAAATCCTGGAAGTGCTCTTGCGAAGCTGACCTGGGCCTGGTCGGAACCCAAGGGAGACAGTGCAGACAGACTCCTCAGATAGTCGCGGGAGTGTATAGGCAGAGACGCCAAAACGCGAACATATAAAATATGAGTTAGAACAACCTGTTAAAGCCAGGGAGCAATCCACCACCCTGCAAGATGCTGAGAGGCTGCGGGTGACCCACCCAGTGGGGACAGCAGACAGATGCACCGTCCCAGCGGTGCAGCAGGACCTTGGGAAGGAGCAGGCTCGTATTGCCACCCACAGTGGAAAATGCATGTCTAGAAATCCCCAGGAGCCACCTAAAAGCCGTAGGTGCTGGGAAGAGACTGGAGAAAAGATGAAAAAGGACCTAACAGAGCCCTTGCTTCCAGTGTCCTAATGACCACAGGCAGAGGCAGAAGCAGGAAGGAAATGACAGCGACCTTAATAAGAAAGGACACACACACACAATACAGACGAGCACATTTCCTGATGTCTGCATCTATCCCTGTCCAAGCTCACGTCTCCACCAATCCATCCACGCTACGTTCACAGAGGGGAAGAATAAATATTGGACAGGTATAAATCATGTCAGTTTATGACTCTGGCACAGTCCAATTAAAGTCTGCAAATTATTTCTTTACAATTTATTAGAAATGAGAGACTAACCAACACGAAAAGAAATTAAGTACAGAATTTCCTGGCAAGATATCAAAATCCATCATAAAATGTGGACCCCACAGAGTGAGGTACAGGATTGGCAGGTGGCCCCAGGAGCGTGGCTCAGAGGACAAGCTAGAAGACCTCTGACAGGTGACCACACCACAAACCAAAGACAGCAGGGCGAGGGGAGCAAAGGGAGCCTCAGGCCGCAGCTGCTCAGGATGAACTGCAGCACTTGCTTCTCCCCGCACCATACAGCAAAATTCCAAACAAACGAAGGCAACCATTAAAAATGAAGCCATTAAAAAGCCCTGAAAAATATGCAGGCTATGGGGCTGGAGCAGTGGCTTAGCAGTTATGGCACTTGCCTGGCATGTGCAAGGACACAGGTTCAAACCCCAGCACCACGTACACAACCAAGTGTTGAAGCAATAAAAGCCACATGAAAAACTGAATAAAACTGATTCTCTCCTCTCTCTCACTGTCCCTTTCTCGCTAAAAGGCATACTCAGTAGATTTTATAAATGTGATTATTTAAAATACTATAGATTGTTGAATTATCTTAATGTACCTCATTAAAGATGGACAAATATATCCTACTTGAAGTAGCATAAGCACAGATCAACACACAATCTAGGAAAATCTTTCCCACAAGGATGAAGGCAAAAACTTAATACACATAAGATTAAAAGAGTTGTACAAGAAACTGATAAAAATAACAAACGAGACAAAAGTGTGGTCAGAAAAAATAAATTCAAATGGCCAGAAAATTGGCAAAATAGTTGAACTTCAATAATTAAAAAAAGAAGTTCATATTCAGAACAGGCTCCTCTCAATCTGTCAGACAGTGGTACTGGGGGAATAGTTCCAGAGATGTGCGTTGTGCCAGTGCCTCACACAGCCTCATAAAGTGCTGGTCTACCGTAGTGCTCTCCTGGAGGGACGCAGGCAAGGAAGACCACCACACCCCTTGAGCTCAAGGTCGATAGCACATTTACAGGGTTCACGGGCTGTGTCACGGGGACCCGTGTAGTTCACATTCCGCAAGCATCCACGTTACACTGTAAAGACTGAGAAATTTCAGTAACACAAGTTGAAAATCTGAGTATTATTCTTTATGTGTTTAACTCCTTTTTAAATTGATTTTAAACTGATACATAAAACAAAAAAAAAATCTCTATTAATGGGATACCCTGTGATGTCTTGACACATCAACATTGAGGGTGCTGGGGACAGAGCCCAGGGCCTCACACAGCAGGACAGTGCTCCACCTCTAGACCACACCCCAACACTCTTCATCTTTCATTTTAAAATAAGATGTCCCTAAGTTGCCCAGGCGGGCCTTGAACTTGCAACCCTCCTCTTCAGCCTCCCAACTGGGGTCACAGGTGTGCACCACCACACCTGACCTCAAATACAAAGTTTTCAAAAGCAAGGTTAAAAATATTGGAAATGTTCCTTAAGGGGTACGTGTGTGTGCGCGCGCATACATATTTTTCTCCTAATGTATGTATATTTCTCAGGAAATTCATCAATATATTAACAACGGTGGTCCGTGTTGGATTAAGGGTGAAATAATACTTTAAACTTTGTCCATATTTTCTAAAATGAACAAAAGCACATACTATTATTAGAAATAAATAAGTGTTGCTTACAAGTGACAGGGAATTTAATAATCTAATTTAGAAATGCATTTGAAATGTGTTGACGGAGAAAAAGGTGACCTTCCATCACTCATGGGTCTTATCTACCTGGGGTCTCATTCCCTAAAGCTGTAGGGTGAGTCCATGGACGCTGGACTCCATGGGCTGTGGTCACTGGACTGCTGCACAACTGTACAACTGAAATGGCTTCTCTGCCTACACAGCTCAGATTCATCGGCCTTCAGCCAGTGCCAAACGCAGTGGCCTCAGAGCGAGAGGCTAAGACTGCGTTGGGCTCTGAGTACTGACCAGCACTGACCAAGCCCTTCTGCATGGCTGGCCGTTACCATCTTCCACATGTGTGCCAGGGTTCTAGGCATAAACATGGGAGCCTGCGTACTGCAGCTGAACCTCAACCACGCAGAGCAAGCCGTTCAGGCCACCGGAGGAACAGACACTCCCAGGGCTTCCTGAACAAGCCGCCTTCCTCCTTCCTCCTAGCCCTTTAAAGTGGAGCTTCCCACGGGTGAGCCACTCTGCTGTCTTCTGCTTAGCCCACACTTTGGTCTCATCTGCAAAGGTAAAATGCGGAAGCTCTGAAAGGTTCCATGACCACCACCAGGGTCCTTCTGACCACTCGGACAGAAGCCACCCGTCCCCTAATGTGTGATATGTGCACCCCTGCCAGAAGCATGATCCTAGCTCCAACCCCCTCCCCTGCCCCCCACATGTCACAGGTGCAGTCCACTACTCAGTGTGGGGTCAAGTGGGGATAGTCTTGCTGGGTCTGTGGCTGCTGTGGGCACTGGAAGGCAGCTGGCATGGTCCAGTCCTCATAAAGGTTGATGCCATCCTGGGGGACAGGAGGACCCAGAGCCCAGAGAAACAAGGCTTTCGGCTGCAAGGAGATGAAATTTCCAGGCAAAATTCCAAAGGCTCTCAAAGCTAATGTCAAATTGACTGCTCTGGCGTTACATTTCCTCTTTGTTTTCCCCACTGGTTGAACAGCTGTGGAAACAACAAAGAGCTAATGCCACCTGAGGGCCCAGTGTCTACAAGCACCACTTCATTAGGCCTGCGTGCTCTGAGACCAATGGTAACCGAGGAGCAAACCCACAGAGGACAGCCCAGTGCCTGGCCCAGAAGACTTGGCACCCAGATCCCAGGTCTGAATTAGGATTCCAAGCTAGGCAAGCATACAGGGCTGGAGTGAGGCTCCCAGGTGGCAAGGTGGACCAGGGAAGACACTGAGTGGCAACAAGCCCAGGAGCGGAAAGCCTCAGGGAGGAGGACAGCCAGCCTGGATGGGGCGGGGCCCTGGAGCCAGCGAGGGCCAGCGTGGTGTGCGTGGTGTGTGTGTGCATGTGTGTGTGTGTACCTGAGCCTCCTCATAACCACTGAGCCCAGGACTGTGGCAATTACCTCGAGGGACAGCACTCCAGGCCCTGACCAGGAGCAGCCTCCCCTCCCTAACCCCAGTAGTCACAGGAGCACTTGACCCAGCCATCCGTTGGACAGTAATCTCTGAGACACAAGGGTCATTTCAAAACCACATAACCACTGCATCCAATGTCCCGTGAGGCTAGTGTAGTCCAATAGTGCTGTCCCTTGCCTGGGGTCAGGCCAAATGATTTCTTAGTTCTTCCTTGAAAGAAGGAAGAACTTGATTCTCTGGACTTCTGTCAAATACTGAGCTACCTAGTAAGTTGTGAAAAAGTTATTTTTATCTGAGATTAAGCAGAGTCGGGTTCTGAGTTTGCAACCTGGATAAAAGCCGTAGGGGTGCTTGCTGTGGGGAAGCCAGCGTCAGGCAGATTCAGGCATTTATGCTGGGTTTGCAGCAGCAGAGGCCCCAGGCTGAGACGAAGCCTTCCTCCTGTGGATGGCCAGAGCCCAGGTCATGGCAGAAGGCACCAGTGCTCTGGAGTCCAGGTCCCCAGTTTTCCCTGCAGCTGGGTGAGAACGTGAACTGAGGGATGTATGCCTCTGGAACCCAGCCCAGGCAGTTCCCTACAGTGGCTGCTCCACCCCCTGTCTCCTTCTGCTTTGCTGGACGGCACACGGTGGCTCTGGAAGCCACATGTGAAGGATGGCAGAGTCCCACCATCTGAGTTCTTCAATCGATTATGTCAAGGAGGAACCCGCAGTGAACCGCTCCCCTGTGCAGTACTGACACCTGACGAGCTTGCTCTGTCATGCTTTGGGTGTTACTGTAGCAGAGCCACGCAGGCTGAATCCAGTGGATGAGCAAAGGTTCAGGTGCTAGTGAGGCTGACGTGGTGTTGAGTCCCTAAGGTGGCCGATGATCCATGCCTCAGAACCCTCCCGTTGAAAAAGAGCAATAGGAGGGCTGTCTAGGGGTGCGCTTGTGAGTGCAGCCCCACGTCAGAAGATCAGGCCCAGGAGCAAAAGGGCTCATGGCAGAGCGTCAACCCTGGATAGCCTCGCAAACTTCTTAGGAACGGACAGGTCTATGCTCTCGTTTCCTTTTCATGCATTCTGGCGTCTCAGTGCTAGAGATGATGAGGAACTGGTCTCCTTCCCCTAATCAGCTCCCAGTGACCATCTCACCTCACTTCTGGGTTTCCACCTCCTAAGCTGCTGTGCACACACACACACTCATGCACACCCACCCTGGGCACCCCCTCTACAGCAGCCTCTCTGGGGCCATCAGTCTGTGCTCACTTGCTCCCAGGGACAGGAAGCTCTGCTTCTGAGGAGGCCTATACCATTGACAGGAAGCTCCAAGGGTGAAAAATTTGTACTTAAGTTTTAAAATCTCAGTGTTGGGGTCCCTTGGAGATCTCCACCCTAGGAGAAACTTCATTGCCCCAGTAGCAAATGCTCTTAGCTCCATCTCTGACGTGGACACGCCCTCTGCCTTAGGAAAGTCTCTTCTCTCCTTTGAAGGAGTTTGCACAACTAGGATGTGAGAGGTCAGGGATCACATTTAATATTCCATAAACATGTTTATAGCGAAGCCCTTACACACCTTGAGAGACTTCAGGCCAAGCTAGTGCAGATTCATGAGTTCACACCACCTTGCTAAGACCAGCTAACCAGCCACAAATGTATCCATTGCCACCAACACATCAGAAGAACCACCGACGTCACTGAAGCGCAGATGCAAGGCCCATGCTTGAATTCCCAGGGGCTCCAACAGCAGTCAGACGTGGGTGCACTTGTGTCACTTGTCAACCGTGTGTGGCACCACATGTCAAGGTCAGGGTGTGGATGAGAGAGACGATTGGAAATCCGAGCGAGGAGAAATTCGAGGGAAGTGGCCAGCGTCCCTCCCTGGTTGGCTACCTGAGTATGAGCCTGTGTGCCAGGCTCCCACGTGTGTCTATTTGTGGGAGGGGGCCAGACCAACCTAGGGGATCAGGGCTGCAAAGACAAATGGAAATGAGGAGACGGCGGCACCCAGACTCGTGTCTCCCTCCAGCTGTGCAGGTGTCAGCTCTGCAGAGACTCCAAGCTGCTCTAGCTCAGTTCCCAGCAGCTCAGACTTCCCCACTCCTAAGAGCAATCAATGCAAGTCTCCAACAGCCCATCATACCTACAGGCCCATTGCATGCCACCATGCAGGTGTCTCGAGAGCACAGCTGGGACAAGGGGAAGGCAGCTGTGAAACACGGTAACCAAGGATGAAAAACGATACTGCCTGAGCATCCACAACCCCAAAGTGCAAAACGCTCCACTGGACTATTCCAAACTGGAAAATGTCCAGAATTCAAAACACTGCTGGTGCCAAGCCTTTCAGAGAGCAGATACTCGAGGGGAAGAAAGCTGTGCAGGAGCATTGGTGCCGGGGAGTCTCTGGAGTACCCCCATAGACCCCCACTGTCCACAAGGCCCTATCCATCATGCTGGACGCATTCTGAAACCAGCCTCGAACCCACTTGGAAGCATGCAGCATCCTATGGACTGAAACAATCCCAGGAAGCCACATCCTTCACCAACGCCACCCTCTGGATGCTTCTTGTGACCCAGCTACTCTCAGAATCTTCCTGCTGGAGCTGGCCCAGGGGGACTAGAGCTGGAGGCGCTAATCTGGAAGAGGCTGTGATGGAGATCTGCACCACAGAGCCCATGAGGGCAGCTTGGGTGTGAAGCCACCCTAAGAGACCTCCTCTGGGTGCTGAAAAGGGCCAAGACCAGCAGCAGGAACCACACCTGCCCCCTGCCCTCCACATTCACCCACTGCAGCGCTTCTTAGCTGGGTGCTTCTTAGCAGCAAACCCGCCCCAGACCCTCTGTGCAGTCATGAAAAACCACGCAAGGGAGGCTGGACCGCGAGATCTGCCAGCATATTTTTACATTGGCAAGAACACCAAAATGTCAGTCAACTAAATTTAAGATTGTTCTCGCACATCTGCCACCACCAGAATGTTGCAAAAGAGAAAGGGGAAAGAAAGAAAAAGAAATGTGAGCCACTCACAGTCTAAATAGCACAGAACATTTTCCTGTGTTCAGCAACTTGTATTCTGCCAATGATGATTGAAAGGCCACCAAACCAGAAGCCAGCAGGTTTATGGCCCTCTGCATAGCAACGGTTCCTGGTTAAACAAATACACAGGCAACCACATCTCAACTACAAACGTATCACAAAGGTGTGTGCAAAACAACACACTTAAGTGCTACACTTCTGACACTGTCATGCGTGGATTGCACCCCTGAGGGACAGAGACAAAGACTGAGAAAGAACGACTTCCTGATTCCAGCACAACCTTCTTCACCCCTTGCGGCACAGAGGTAAGAAGTAACAGTGCTTCAGGTAAAAATTACCCACAATAGGAAGAGCTGGCCACATCTAAATTAGGGCTTTAGCTGAGTAAATTCTACTTGTAACCAGTTCTCAAACCTGAACACTCTTGAGGGAAATAAATTTTATATTGCAATATAGTTTTTTTTTTAAAGAGAGAGGGACAGAGAGAAAGAAACAATCTTATTTAATTTTATTTAATTTTTCATGTGGCTTTCATTGCTCCAAGGCTTTGTTGTGTATGTGGTGCTGGGGTTTGAACTTGTGTACTTGTGCATGCCAGGCAAGCACCGTAACGGCTGAGCCACTGCTCCAGCCCCTGCAATATAGTTTTATGAGACTTTAAAATAAGTGGTTCAGCATAAAATGGTGTCACAAACTACAGTTAGTAACCCTGGAAAAGATAATTATTTCTTAAATCACTTTTTATGGCCCCGTGTTCTCTTAGACACAGTTGAAGACTTAATGAAAACATCCATTAGGATCATTCTTGGCAGTGGTTCAACGTATTGTTTCTTCCCAGGTTATGTGATGTGATGACACAGGGTCACACTTGGAGGGCTTTAAGGGGTCATCAAAAGACACTTTTGAAAAAATGCTCTTTTGTTTGAACAGTTAAATTGGAATATTTTCAAAGTAATTAAATATTTTAATGATGCTAAACTACAACTTCAGGGACTCAAATCTACTCATTTTATGAAAATATTTGTCCTTTTCACTTACAATAGGTTTTCACTGTATGTGCTCGATTCTCATAAATATAAAATCCTATACGCCATCAACTATCCCACCTGTCTCAATTAGGACCCCTGGACATTTGCTGTTTGGTAATTGAAACTGTGCTTTACAATCAGAAAGTTTAACTGTCCTTCTACAAGGGTAATAAACCAGAGAGTACTTCACAAAGGCAAACTCGTATTCACATAGGACTACAAACTGAACATTTGAAACTATTTGCAGGTATGTAAAATACTCTTTCCAAAGCAATTGGTTTATTCAATTCTAATTCAATTCATTGGCAGTGAATTTTTTTTAAAGCAGATTCTCAAAATGCCAGGCACTGAATACTCAAATACCAATGAGTGAAATAATAAAACCATTTTAAATTAATACATTAGCATTCTCTAAAATGATCTTTCAATGGTTCTAAAGGTACCCCTTTTTACAGCTTACATTTCACCTGACTTGGTTAGACCTTGGAGTTCCCCCCCTCTGTCTCTCTGGACTATGCTGGACCTAAAACAGACAACAGGTGTTTGGGAAACTTACAGTGTCAAAATGCTTGTCCTGGCCACCATCCCAGGGGTCCCTGCTGCCTGGAGCTGTCCGTGGTACTGGGGAGCTACTCCTGACCATTTCAACCAGCTTTGAAGGAAATTCCATGAGGGTGGCTGGTGTTACCAGGTGAAGCTACCTGGAGAACCTCTGTAGTAGGAGATTCCCCTTAGGGGCCAGCCACATGCAGGTAGCTCAGAACACACTAAATCCTGACCTCTAGCATCACTGTCATCGCTGGAGGTATGCACGCTAGCCCCACCCCACAAGTAGCCCAAGGCAGGCTGGTTATCTCTCCACCTCTCACTTCCATCATCTGGAGCGTGGAGATAATAATAGCCACCTTCACATGGCCATTGAGAGGATTACGCGAGACGATACACAGAAAGTCTCAGCAGAGCGTCCAGCACCTAACAAGGGCTCAGCTCTTACTAAGACGACAGATCTGAAGCCCATACTTGGACAGCACTGTGGGCACATATTTATCCTGAGAGCCTACTAACCGTTATGCTTAGCCACAAGGATCAGAGCAGCCTACGAGCAGCCTTTTCAGCTCAGCACAGGGAGCCAGGCACATCAGGGAGCTGGTCTCCCGTACGGCCCACGCCTGGAGCAGACAGGGAACACAGGCAGTAGCTGCACTGACTGCAGGCCTGAGGTGGGCAGTGCTGGCCAGGCTCAGGACGCAATGAGGGAAGGCCAGCCTCCCAGGGAGGCTGTTTAGAGGCTGACTAGGGAAAGCAGGGAAACAAGACAAGACAGCAGCTGATGAGATTTGAGAAGACTGACAGTGGTCTGAAGGCAACAGCCCAACCCAGAGGAAGAGGGCTGAGCATCCACAGGCCAGCAGAGACCAAGATGCAGTCAGGCCGGGGAGCTCCCCAGGACAGCCTTGCTGGCAGATGGCACTGGACTTGCAAGGACCTCCAAGCTCACAGAGAGCACTGTGGGATTTAGCTGTGGCTTTGTCTCCGCAGGTCAGAGTAATCCCATCCCTCACAAACGAGGTCCACTTGCCGGTGTTGGAAAACCATGGCTCCCTGCCTGCAGCTCCTGTGGCTCGGGCAGGCTGGCCAGGTGGGGTGGGGTTGCCTGCCTCCAGGAAGGCTGCAGGCCCCAGAGCAGATGAGGGTGAGTCCTCTGCAGGCCCCAAGAAAGTGATGACCATGGGGGAATGGAGTCAGAGCCGCGTGGACTCCACGACCCTGTCGGGGTTTTAAAAATCATGTCTTGTATGCTTTTCCTGCCTGGCAAACAGGACTGGAAGCACCCGACCTCTCATGTTTTGCTTTATTTTGTATATTTAGTGGCACCTCATGGCTGTCACCAATAGCAAAGCCACCATGGTAATCAGTAGCCATGCAGGGTCTCCTGGCAGTTTTCTGACAGCGGGCTCCAGTAACACTTTCTAAAAGTCTGTTTGACCCTCACTTTCTGGGGGCACTCAGGGTGACCAGAATCCACACCTCTGCTATCACCCGTGACCTCAGGACTACAGGAAGACAATTACAGAGGACAGCTGGAGGTCGTGCCCTCTGTCAGGCACACCTTATGAAAACCGAGCTGCTAGGGACATTTGAGGGAAGAGATCACCTCTACTGTAAGCCTCATGGACAGAGAAGCCAGGATGGATTAAAGAAGGCAGAAGTGCTAGCAGCGGTGCGTGGAGACTGCTCAGGTGTGTTAGGAGTGTGCCCAAGGTGCCTGAGCTGCGGGACTTGATGGCTGCAAGGAAGGGCCCAGGGCCCTCTTCAAAATCTCCATAAACCACAGGTCAAGCACCCCAAGGCAACCGTAAAACCACCCACACTGGACCCAGAGCAGTGCACAACCTGCCCTGGGCTCCAGGAAGGCACAAAGCCGGAAAGCCTCCCCTTCCTCCTGCGACATCGCCTGCTGACACTGAATTCCGGGTGCAGCCTTCAAAGCCACTGGGCTGGCACTCCTCCTGGCATTTACCACAAAGCCTCTGAGACACCGCGCTCTCCCCCTCATGACCTGCGACAGATGCTGACCTGGGCCTGGCATCTCCACGCTGGTCCTCCTGCACTCCCTAATGAAGGCGAGCTGGGCAGCAGGCCAGCCCCAGGGAGATCCACCAAGCATTCCGTTGCTGCTGCAGCGAGAAGCAGACTTTCAATCTCCTTAATTCTCACAGCCAAGAAATAACACATCCACGCTCTCCAGAAGCCCCAGCTACAAACCAGTACTAAGAAATGTGCAAAGCAGGCCTGAGAACACATCCAAAGAGAACGACCATCCTGACATGACGGCAAGGCGGCAAAGGAACGCTGTCTGAACAGTGTGCTTTGTGAGCTCTCTCCATTTCCTGACTTCTCAGCATCCCAGTGGCTAAATGGACAGTGCCGACACATGTACTGTCCCCTAACACACAGATGTTTCCTTCGTTCCTAATCTACATTCTGGAGTCATGCGCTGGTTGCCTGTGGCCAGCTGAAGTCCCTAGCTCACCTTCCAGGTCTTCATGGCGGCCAGCATTCCCAACTCGGGACTTCTGCATTTGACAGCATCTGGCCTGCGTCCCCACATGGCCACACTATTGCAGGAGCCCATGGCTTCCCCTCACGAGAGCTCTGCAGCCCCATCTGGCCATGGCACTTGGCACACACCAGCCACATGGGTGCCCACCTGGCCTGAGCTCGCGACTGCTTCCAGTGCCCTCTGAGAGAGCTCTCTTTCTGGTCTCAGCAGCCAAGCTGACCCTCTGCCACGTCAACATCACACAATTCTATTTGAGGCACAAGCTGAGAAGCATACCCGCAGGGAAGGGGGACAGTACCTTGGTGACAGGAGCGCAGACTCACAGGTGAGCCACTGAGGCACCCACTGCTCCACACTCCATGAAGCTCACTCTGAGCTGCAATTTGCATCTGCTCTGATATGCCAAACCCACCATGAGTCCCCCACAGCATAGAGCAACACAGCCTCCCTGCCACAGCCCCTGTTGCTCCCCAGGACCTCTGTCTGGGAACCACAGCCCAGATGATACCTAAGCGGCGTAAGTAGGCCAGGAAAAGGGAACAGGTACTCACGGGTGTGCTGCCAGTGGAGAAGGTGTTCAAGCTGCTGGAGCTGCTCAGCTGGCCCAGGGACACCAAGGGTGACAATCGGCTCCTGGAGCTACTCAGCTGTCGAGGGGACACCGAGGGTGGCGATGGGCTCCTGGAGCTGCTCAGCTGGCCCGGGGATACCAAGGGTGACAATCGGCTCCTGGAGCTACTCAGCTGTCCAGGGGACACCGAGGGTTCTGATGGGCTCCTGGAAATGCTCAGCTGGCCTGGGGACACCGAGGGTGGTGATGGGCTCCTGGAGCTGCTCAGCTGGCCTGGGGATCCTGAGGGGAGTGATGGGCTCTTCTTCTCCAGGGGCTCCTGCCACTGCAGGTGCTCACGCCATGCCCGCTGGATGCTACAGGAAAAGAAAAAAAAAAAAAACCCCGTCACTCTAGGCCACCACCCACAGACTCAAGAAAGCATGAGGAGCTCAGAGTAATTGGTTGTAGAGACAGATGTGTACTACAAGGAAGGCGCTCTAGGAATCAGAAGACCTGTGCTCAACCTTCCCTTGGCCCTGGAGACTGTCTGTTTTACTGGATTGACATTCACAGACTGGACTGGGTACGTCAGCCTACAAGCCCAACTTCGAGAAAGTCGCAAGTCAAACTGGCTTTGACCCAACCAATGTACCTTGACTCATGTGTGAGGTGCTCACAATCACCTCTTACACACTGCTGCAGAACTGAGGGGGAACCGGGGAACTCAAGGCAAGACCGCACAAGAGGGCCAGTGACTCTCTGTGCAGCCTTTTATTTCTTGTGATAGTTTACAGTTCAGCAAGCAAAAGCACATCCTAAGGGAACATTGGCAACGAGTGCTTTATGATATCCAGTCTATGCAATGCCGTTACCTTTTGTCTCCAGATGTCCTGCATCTCTACTTTTAAGATTCTGCATCCTTCACCTGAACATGAACTTCTACTTTATATAACATTGCTATCTTCACATGGGGCATTGACTGCAGGCATAGAGCTCAGACTGTTATGGTCTGAGCTCTCAGGTGTCCCTGAGAGTTTTGTCCCATGACTATGACTTCATCACTCATGGGACACAAAATCTTTCAGGTATTCATCCTACATTTCAAATGATGGCCATACCCAGGTTGACTATCAGATGCTCATTCAACAGGTGGTCACTGAGACAGCAGCATGGCCAGGGTCAGCCCAAGGCTCTGGACACAGCCCCTGCAGCACACACCTGTAGGTGATGGGCATATGTCCGTGCTCCTGGGCAGAGCGGTCTGGACACAAGACAGACTATAGGCTCTCACATGGTTGGAGAGAAGCAGGAAACATATAAGAGAGGAATGAGAAATGCCTGAGAGCATCATGTACCATTCAGAAAACTAAAGCAACATGCTGTTAGGCGCTACTTGACGTGATTCAAGTCTGCAAAGTCCCCTTCTGCACCGAGCCACAGATGCCCCTCCTGTGGGAAACTGCCTTCCCAGCTGGATCCTGATCCTTGAATTTAACAGCCAGGTTTTGGAGGTCGACGGTGACTACAAGCACCTTCCCTGGGGTTAGATGGATGTGCAGAACCGTGTCAGGGGCACTGTGTTTTCCATCGCTCTCTCCTGGGCTCCTGGATGCAATAATCTTCTGTAATTCCTCCACACCTGACACAAGTCACTGACGTTGCTTCTCTATGAACAAACTGACGTATTTCCATTTGGCTGGCATGGTTCAAAGACCACCAGTTCTCAACAGTCAGAGGAGACAAGGATACAGCAGTGCTGTGGCCTGATTGAGTCTGTTTGGTGTCTGTATTCATCAAGACCTTGCGAACTACAGTCCTGAATGAAGACTGCAGTGGGAGCAAAGCCTTCAGGCCCCAGGCTAGCTCCAGACACTCTCAACCTTGAGCTCGGGCTCTAGCTAGAGCCAGGGACCTCTGCTGAGACCCCAGGCTCTTCTCTGTGGTCTATGTAAAACTGAAAAGTTAAGATTTATAAGGGCCCAAGTCACTTCCTCAAGCCCCGGGAAAGAAGCCTCTGGCTCTGCTTTGAATTGCATTTGGGCTGATTTATTACATAGGGCTTGCTTATTTACCTCTGATTCAAAGATTTTAAACAGAATCTCAAAGGTTTTGCAAGATTGCCTGCCTGGGGTTAGAACTGCACTGTTTGGCAGGACCTGTTCATTCGAGAGTAGCACTGTGGTGGCAGCCACGTGCCTGAGGCTCTGGGGTAATCTGGGGTTCAGCTGAGAGGTCCTGACCTCAAGGGCACCTAAAGTCAGTGAACATTTCCATCACAGGCTCAAAGCATGTGACACCGAATATCCTCAACATGGGCTCAAAGCATGTGACATTGAACGTCCCCATCGTGGGCTCAAAGCCTGTGACATTGAACATCCCCAACGTGGGCTCAAAGCCTGTGACATTGAACGTCCCTAACGTGGGCTCAAAACATGTGACACTGAACGCTGCAATCATGGGCTCAAAGCATGCGACATTGAAAGTCCCCATCATGGGCTAAAGTGTGTAACATTGTAAAAGTAGTGAAAAATTGGAAAATGTTGACTACTCATATAAAATCCACACGTTTATAAGATTTCAAAACATTCTGCAGTGTCTTTTTTTCTTTTAAAGAAAATCACCTTCATTGTTTAGAAAATAAATAAGAAGTAGTGCTTTTTAGAGGCAGTGTCACATTTTAGCAAGTTGAACACGAGGGGGCAGTGTTATGCCTTGAGGCGCCCACAGAGTTGCAAACCCAGAGGTCAGCAAGCGTGAGTTAGCCTAAGTGGCCTGGGTCCTGGTGAGTTTCTGGAACCATCCAGTTTCCCTAAGGTCAGAGGGCAAGAAAATAACATTCTTTTGTCTTAAGTGGATGGATAGCTTCTTTAAGTGATATGAGAAGAAAGCAGCATTTAATACTTTTTAAAAGTAAATTAAAAACGCTTCTATGCCCACTGACTTCCTCAATACAAGAGTTATTTTAGTAGGGGATATTTAATTTGTAGTCATTGTCCGCAGAAATGGAAACTTAACTTGATTTAAAACATATACTCTCTCACTTCTTTTAAACTTAATAGGATAGTATTTTCCATGTACCTCTTGCCTCTCGTTACAATCTCGAAGGCCACAAGACAGGCTGGGTGATGTTTTTAAAGCAGCAGCAGAAGCTAAAAGTACCAGGCTACTCGCCTATTGTCCGGTCCCGGCCGGCAGGGGCCGGACAATGCATTCAACTGGACCCATTTGCTCTTAAGTTCTCCACACACTTTATTTCTCTCTTTACCGCGGCTAAAGGCCTCCAGGCGCTTCCCGCCTTCCCTCTCAGAGTCAAGGCCCTTAAGGCATTACATTTAGAGACAAGGCTATTCACATTCATAGTCCTTGTTTCTACTGCCATACCAGAGTCACTGTTTCTGCAGCCGAGGCTCTTACTGTCTGCATCTTCTACTGCTGCTGATCTCTCTGACTCTCTCAGGCAGCAGGTGGTGGTCTCTCAGGCAGCTTTGCTCCTGGCTGCTGCTTGCTGTTTCCATGCTTCTTCTCTGGCTGCTTCAGGACAGGGCTGCTTCTTCTCTGGCTGCTTTCTCCTTGGGCCGCTCGCTCTACCTGACTAGCTGCTATTCTATTTATCCATTACAACAGCCAATAGGGGTATAGTGAAACACGTTTATCCAATTGTACCAATAAGTGACCAAATAGCTTAGTCCTGTGGTCAGGCATTACGTCACTAAGGAAGATACGAGCCAGCTGGGTCAGAGTTGTTTACCACCAATTCTTCTACAAGCCAGCTGGACCTCATGTTGGGGGATCCCCAACAGCCTATTAGGCCAGCATGTTGCTACTCTGTGTTTTTGGTGGCAAAGCCATGGTAGCATCCTAGAAAAGGTGACAGCACACATTGTGATCCCTCCTCCTTGGGGTCACACCTCCATCATGAACCTCAAAGGACTTCCACTGGTGACCAGGGATGTGGTGAGTCCCCAGGTGGTTGTGAATACCAGGACCCACCTGCACTGCAAAACAGACAGTGATGTCTAGATGAAAGGTGGAGCCGGGTGCCCACGCCATCTCCCATGTTAGAGAGGGGAGATGGCATGAGAAGCGGAGTCTGGTGGCCCATTTCCAGAATACAGTATTTACCTTAACTATGAAGTTGGGCTGTTAAAAAGGCAGCCAGAGTGGAAATAGAGCAGAGTGGAAAGTCACAAGCAGTTAACTCACACAGCACCAGGCAAGGGGTGTGTGCGACGGGCATCAGGAAGCATCTGCGTCCCCACTGTGTGCTCCGTGCTCTTCTTATCTTCAGTTCTTACAGCCCAGGGCTGACCCAGCAGATTGGCTAACAAGCCATTGGTGGACTCGTCCAGCGCCAGCATCAGCCGTGAGGAAGGGCATGAGTGGATGTCGGAGGGGCTTGCAGCAGGAGCAAGTCAGCAGGGTGGAAGAGAGCTGATTAGGAGGCAACGAGGAGAACCAGGAGCTGCTGACTGTGCAGAAAAGCCTTAAGTCACTGTGCTTTTCCTCCTCCTATGGGAGGCGTGGCCAGGTGGAGGACACAGCAGGCACAGACCACCTTGTAGCCACCAGGTGGTGCCACGCGCCCAGGAGAGCACTGCGGAACCCTCTCAGCTTTTACCAAGCTCCACTGGGTGTGAGGGCGTGTCCTTGTGCATGTGTGTGCATCTGTGAGTGTGTGGGGTGTGCACGTGCATACATGCAATACATGCAATGCATGTATGTTATGTGTGCATGTGTGCACATGAATGTGGGGAGACAGTGCATGTGTGCACATGAATTTGTTAGTTCACATGTGTGTGCATATGCAGCTGTGAGAGCATTGTGTCCATGTGAGTATGTGCATATGCAGGTGTGTGCGCATTCATGCATATCAAGTGTGTGCATCTATGTGTGCGCATGTGAGTACTGCATGTGTGCATGTGAATGTGTGCAAACGTGTGCCTATGCACTCGAGTGTGTGCTCATGCATGTTGAGTGTGTGCCTGTGTGCACACATGTGTGTGCAAGCATGTGTGTCCGTACACACGAGTGCATGCATGTGTGTTCATGTGTGTGTACTGCACACATGCAAGCACATGTTTGCACATGTGTGCATGTGTGGGCATATAAGTGTATGTTCATGCATACTATGTGTGCATGTGTGCAAGCGTGTGTGCACATGACATGTATGAGTGTGTAAGTATGCATGATAGTGCACATGTGAGTGTGGAAGTGTGTGTGCATGTCTGAGTGTTCTCGTGCCCTTCGCTGCCCTCCGTATGGTCCCCACAACATGGAGTAGAGCCCCCTGCACACCGACTATCTGCCACAAAACCTGCTTTCAGAACAAGTGGAATGCTCCAAGGGACCATCCGTCAATGTATCTGACACCATCATCACTTAATTCATGGTCAGTGTGCCTGGCTGTGATGATTCACACCCTGATCGTGCCATGTGCGTGTGAGAGGCGTCCATCAGCTCACTCAGAGCACCCATGTTTCAATCAGATCTGACAGGTTTCAAGGACACAGTCCTGCCCAGGGCAGCCAGGAACATCCTGGAAATCCACCAAAATGGTTGCAGCTATAGGGTAGATGGCCACAGCTTGTTTTCTCAGTGTCCTGGACAGCATGGAAGAGAAGTCACCCACAGTCCTCTGTGCCCTGAGGGGAGAGGATATCCCAGGGCATACGAAACTCCCAGAACACAAGCTCCAGGGGCCCGAGCTTGCCCAGACCTGTAAAGCACAGGGGAGAGCAGGGGCTGTGGGAGGCGGGGGCTGCACCCTCTGTCCCTCTGCACACCTGGGAGCTCAGGGCTGGGAAGGTGCAGGGTGGTGGTGGTGAGAGGCTCAATTCAGAGTACAGGCCATTGGCAGGAAAAGCATGGAAATCTAATGAAGAACTGGCATAATCAGGCTTGAAAGGGCTGAACATCACGGTGCCCTGCAGCCTGTTAGTAACACCATGGTGCCGTAAGAAATCGTTGGGATCAAAGTTACTGGAAATAATGTAATATCACAGGTGCTGTAAAAAAAAAAATCAACCTGTGCTTGGAAGTGGGTGGGCAAGGTGAACCTAATCCTTCCAGAGGGGTCTGCTACGGGACCCTGGCTGACAAGCGGCCTGGGAGGGCTCCACCAGCCTATGTCCTTCACCCGACACAGGCTGATCTTCCCTCAGATCGGAGGAGTTTGGGAGTGCGATCGCTAATTTTAAAACTGGGTGGGCGAAGGGAAGGGCTATAATTGAAATGGCTTACAGTTGGATCCCATTAAGGCTGTCCTCTGAAAATGCATGGCCAGAATTTCTCTGAGTGGAGCCGCACAGGGAGATGGCTAAGCTGCAGAACCCGCCCCAGCTTCCCCCGGAATCCCCAGGAAGCCTCAAGAGGCGGCCCAGGGACTCAGGTCTAGCCTGTCTGGGGCAGGGCTCAGCCCAGTGTCTCTAAGACAGCAGGTGAAGAGCCACTGAGGCAGCCCTTGTGGGGAAGCCTCTCTCTGCTGACTTAATGGTCAGACCTCCAGGTCTGTACCCAGGAGAGGGACTGCTGGATCACACGGCAAGTTCATCTGTCACTGCTTGGCATAGTGTTTGAACTGTTTTATTCTGATTCATCATGCTGAGAACAGCTATACGAGGACAAATCAAATCCACAGCTGACCCAGAGGCTTCATCTGCCAGAGGCCTGAAGCTGCGCTTCGAAGGATGCCTGAGGGGCAAATCTGCAGAGGGCTGGGTGGATGGCACCTGGCTGCCCAGGTGGGGGCATGAAGGAGCAGTGGGTTGGTGCCATGGGGTCAGGATTCTCATTTCCTGCCCAGAGAGGACCCATGGGTCAGTGCTGCTTCCTCTTTTCTTCAAGCTGCAAACCCTGGGCTTGGGCACAGAAGCAATTTGCCCTCAGAGCTGGGGAAGGCAGGAGGAGGAACCAGGCCCAAGATTTTGTCTTCGGGAATGCTTCCCACCTGTTCTCAATGGCAGCCTTCCTGGCGCCAGCCAGCTCACCTTACTTTCCGTGGTGGAGCAGGCCTATGAAGATCTTCATCTTGCCCAGCCTGAGGCTGCTTCTCTGCAGCTCCTGTTCTTGCTCTTTGCTCCACTGTAGAGCTGGAGGAGCTTCTGGCCTGCACACATTCCTCTCATCCCCAGCGACAGCCAACTGCTCTCTGCACCTCTCTCCTCCACGAGGCACCTCCTTGGTCCCCTGCAGCCGTTTCACAGGGTCCCCTCGCCCTCCCGGCTCTGTACTTTCAGGAAGTCAAGCACTTCCTAAATGTGGTGCCTGGGCCAAGTGGAATCTGCAGGTGGGCTCGCCTGGGGCAGAGGGCTCTGCAGCATCCAGTCCTGGGCTACTGAGGCCAGCTGCAGAGGGTTCCCTGACCTGCTGTCCTCTTCTGCCAAATGGAAGCATGGAAAGGCACTAAGGGTGCACACCACCTGGCGCAAGTTCAGCAACTGAGTTCTCTTCCCTATTTCCACGACGCCTGTCAGTCAGTTTAATGTTATGCTAATATTTTAGAAGCCCTATAAAATTATAAGCTACATTAATGTCAAACAAACCCTCTAAGCCCTTACCCACAAACTGAAATCAGGATGCGTCTCTCACAGGTCTAACTGTACAGTTTTCAAAGACCTGAGCAGAAGACACTATGTTATCTCTATTCAGTTTCTCTCTCTCTTCTCCACCCAATCTCGTATCATCTTGCAGGGCTAATTTGAATGCTCATTCTACTAACTTGGTTAGCCTTGCCCTTCTTGCAGATTGCACACTGCCTTTGGAAGGTCAAAGGTAGGCCAGGGTTGAGCCTCAGCCCCGGAGCACACCTCCACAGAACCTGAGCACACCATTTCATGTTGATCAGCAGGGCTGGTGTGCGGCCCCAAGCCTGTCCCTCTCAGACAAGCCACCTGCTCCAACTACAGGATGTCAGCAGAGACTGCCAAGTTCAGGTCACCATTTTTTGGCTAGGTGAGTTTTCTTTTTTTTTTTATGCAAGCTTTACAACCTAGCAAGTGATTTAACACCCTTTAATATTTCTTTACTTACTTTTCAAGCAAACATTTCCCATCGTGAACATGTTCTAATGGGTTCTGCAATCTTTTCAGCTCTTCCTGTAAAGAAAAAAAAAGCATGTCATGGATTGTCCTGGTGTGCTTCTGGCAATGGTACTGAGGGCAGTAATCAGTCAAGCTGAGAGTACGCACCCTCCAGAGCTCTGCACTGCTTATGCTGTGAGCATGCTCAGTTTCGTCCCTGATTTAATGGGACATAATGCTGTCACCCAGATTGTGATGCTTCCCGCTGCTTTCCAGAGTGGGGGCTCGACACACAGCCCCCACCTTCTCCACATGGACCCTGTCCACAGTGCCAGCTCCTGGCTGCTGGGAAGAGGCTGAGGAAGCACTGGGCTCCATCTCCCAGGCGACCTCTTCCCTGCAGCCAGGTGCTCAGATGAGCATGCCTCCCCGCACCTCGGGCAACTGTCCTGTGAGTCCATCTCTCCAGCTACGGGGAAGTGGAGACTTGTCTCAGGCTCCTGTGAGCCTGCCTGTCCTCAGCCTTACCATCTGGAGAATTTAAAGCTGCTCACAGAACTCCACCCCATTCCCTGAGGCCACAACGCTCACCTCACCACCTGAACCTACCCTCGTGACCCACCCTAAGAGGCAGAGGCAGAGGTCGCAGGATCCACAGATGCTCACACAGTGTCTCCACACAACCCCATGACCTCCTCCAGAGGGCTTTCATTCCTCCCTCAACTTACAATGAAGTCACTAAGCCAAGAGTGGATGCCGTGGCAAGAGGAGAGTCACTTGTGTCCCATACAGACACACTGTTCCCAATGCTCCCCATCTGACACTGGCTGTCTGCAGACAGGAGGGGACTGACCATGCCTTTGTTTCTCAGACAGCAGTGGCTGCGGAGACTCCCATGGGCTCACCGCGCATGTCCAGGTGCGACCCCACACATGCACTCTTCCACACCCACCATTCTGCTTTCCTCAAAAGCGCCCTTCTGTCCAGATGCAGCCTCTTGACACTCCTGACTATCCGGCTCCCAGCATCCCACAGCGGAAGTCAACAGCCTGTGAGCACTGTGTGGCTGCAGGTGACATCCCGTGACACTCACACAACTCAGCCTTCCATGCTGGACACAGTTCCGCATTAACCTGAGGGCAACTATTCAGCCAAAATTAAAAGCCAAGATTACTTTTGCTGCTTTTTAATTATTCAATCATTTGAATATCAGTAGGTGTCTCCACCCACACACCATTTTTTTTTAATGGAAGTGTGATTAGGGCAATGAAAAAAGTTACTAATGTTTGCATAATCTGAAAAAGCAGAAGACAAAGTCTATACTAATCTTGGCTCTGCGTGATTAAACATGAAGTATTGATTATGGCTCTCTGTCCCAGGATTTATGAAGCCAGTGGCTGCCGTGGGTACACAAAGCAGTTCTGAGGCTTTGCAATGGCTGTAAATGATGCTGCTTGGTGACAGCCGTTCTGCCACAGGCCTCAGAGCTGCAGTTCCCAGATCAGTCGGGCCAGCAGCAGCCCAGCTGCACAGTCCAACTGCAGGAACTTAAATGGGAGGTGTCCAAACAACTACGGAAATAACCAGTGAAATACAGCACTTCCATGCCTTGTTATGTTAATGTGATTTACTGCCCTTTCCCTCTGCCCTACTGTGAATTTGAGCATTAAGAGACATCCCATCTATTTAAAAGCAAAGAGACCTCAGAGCTGGAAATGCAAGCTTCCTGCCTCCTCCCTTGGGAGAGCAAAGACTAAATTCCTTCTTTTCTTTTTGCCTTTTTGTTTGTTTATATATTGTGCATTCATGGTTTTTACGGCTGGGAGACCGTAAAAGTAACCTCCTTTCACACAAGGAGGTTACTAAGCTGCTGAGTACTAGTTTCTTTGGGAGGAAAACAGGAGCTAATAGGACATCAATAGCACATGTAAAGGATCATTCAGGAAAGTTATGGGTGTGGGAGGCCCATGTGAGGCAGTAGACTGGAGCCTGAAGGACATTTGAAGGTCCCATGTGACACAGAGGCTATGATTGCTGTGCTGGCGACCTCCAGTGAGGGCCAGGCTGGGGCACACAGCACTGATACCCACCACCTCCCAGGCAGTGCCCTCGCGGACTTAGGAACATCAGATGCAGCAGTGGGATCTGCTGGATGAGCTGGGTCTCCACTCCTGGGGGACCAGGCAATGCTCCTAGGAGGCAGTCACAAGAGCCCTGACTCCAAGGGTGAGAGGGCAGAGCACCTGAGCCCATGTGAACAGATGCCAAGCGGAACACAGTAGGTAAAAACCCAGTTGTGATAAGTCACTGTCCATGCTCCAGATGGTCCCAGGCCCTCAGAGTCTCCTGGAGTGGACAGGACGGTGCACATCCACACCAGCCTCCCAGGCTGGCCCTTGGCCCTCATCCACCTATCTCCCTGCAAACTGCAATCCAAGCAGAGATCAGGATTGCCAGGCAGGTGGGCCAGGCCGAGCTCATGCTGAGAAATGCCCTCTGGGATTAGAGGTCCTCCCCTCCCATCTGGAGAACTTTGGTTAGTTTCAGCTCACAGACACTGCACTGCTATCACTACAGTTTAACCACTCCCATTAAATCTAGGGTACAAGAAATTATTACCATTAGTAGTAATTTTAAGGGGGTCACCTTATTCAAAAGTTCACTTAACAGCAGGACAACTATGAAAAGCAACTAAGATTGAATACTAGGCACAGATATTTTTGCTTCTTACATATTTCTGCATTCTGAAAAAGAGAAACCCAGAGACCATGCTGCAAACCAAGAACTAGTACAAGCAAGCAGGTGAAGCAGCAAGCAGACACTCTTAGGACACAGGCAGAATGGCCAGTGTGGACAGGTGAGGCCACCTGATTGCAGGTTCCCTGGCCAAGGACAGCAGCGGAGGGCAGGCACTCAGAACACCTGGGTGCTTCCTCCGACTCTACAGTCCCTTCCTCCTGGGTAGCAAACCACCCAAATTTGATTTTCCACTTACTCCAGTTGGAAAATGAGATTTCAGTTCCTATGTATTCACCCAGCTCTGAGGAAGCAGCCCAAGGCAGGCTGGGAAGGGCCCTTGCAACCGGGCTCTGAAGCCCCTCTTCCCTCCCCTCCCAGCTCCTTCAGGACCCACAGGGACTACTGCTGTGGGCCGCCCAATTGCCTTTGTTAAGTACATTTCCTATATAAATCCCATTGCTAACCTAAACAGAATAATCTTCCCAACTGAAAACACCCAGAGTCCCTGCCCCAACTTCCCTCCTCTCCTCCCTGCACGATCCGAGCTTCTGTGTTCTGCACTCCCTTCTGCGGCCTGCGATAGCAGCAGCTGGAGCTCTGTGCCATGAGATGGCTACATGCCAGTCGCATGCTTCTACTGTAAGATGTACGTCTTTTCTGTCAAACTTGAAAGACTGTGATGTATAACCTACTACCTCCATTTAGACCCCTCGCCCTTTGGAGATAGTAACTCCCTCACCTGTGTACACCCACCTCTTTCCAAGTACCCCTTCCAGTACCCAGCCATCTTCTTCCGGTGAACTTGGAATCACTATGACCCTCGCCACATGTGCAGCAACCCCCACTCCCTCTCTCTCCCAGTTACCGCCTACTCCTCTGGCACCTACCTCCACCTAATCACAACCAATGGTGCAGAATGTGCACCTGAGCTCCTCCAATTAGGGCGAAGGACAGCATTACCTCAGGTTGGAGTTAAAAACCCCTCACTCCCTTGCTAGGTGGACGTTTTTCTTTCGCCCGCTCTTCGGCAGTCTTAGGCTGGCTGGGGGCATGTGGGGGCATGGCTTCAGCAAGCCTACACATCACAGCATCATGGCGCCTGGCTGGGGGCGTGGCTTCAATCAAGACACTGAGGCCAAGCCTGCTGGCTAAGGGGCAGGGCAAAGGACAGCTTGCCC